>CAJPEX010000385.1:31747-48772 GCA_905338405.1 Notodromas monacha
AACAGAATTTTAGTGAAAAATAAAGCATGGCGATTTTCTAATCTAATGCATACAGACTCAAACAAAATTGCCTCGTGTTCTTTTTTCCTCTATGACATTTGATAAATGGGTGACACCAACATTCGAAATTCAAGACTATGCTGGGGCGTTGAAGTTACAAAAAAAGACAACGAGTTTACTCGAAAGTAATTCAGGTATTTTTTAAAATGGGCAATTTGAATTGGAGATAATGATTTTCTGACAGATTTCCATTCCTCTCTTACCATTTGCACGCTTCAATAAATCACGTGATATTATCTGAAATTTGTGAAAAACAAATTAACGTAGCCTTAGTCCTTTTCTCGTAAATCACGTGATATTATCTAAAATTTGTGCAAAACAAATCAGCGAGTAGCCGTAGTCCTTTTCTCGTACTTCTGCGATCATGATCACAAAAATTCCCGCTCTTTTTCTGTCTTTCTTTTACAAGCAGAGAAGTCTTTCCAAATGAAAGAAAAAAAGGAGAGAGAGAAATCAATTTTTTTTTAGGAAGTAAGTTCAGGAATTGACCTGACCTGGAATTGCTGGAGCGGATAGGCGCCGAGCATGCCAGCTTGCTGGAACGACGGCCCAATGGCTCCGACCGTCGGCGCGGCCGTGGTTTGCAGGCCGGCCGGCCAGGAGTTGAGGGCGGCCGCCGCAGCAGCCGCCGCCGCCGCCGAACCCACCGTCGGTCCCATGCTGCACCCACGAAGCGAGCGGCACGAGAGAGGAAAAGGAAGAAAAAGGACACACCCCAGGTTCGTCAACTCGGATTTGCCTACTCGGTCAGGAACACCTGCATTCCCTTCTTTGTAAGGGGCAGTGCATGCAGTTTTAAAGAAGGAATCGGGATCAGGAAAATTAGACCAAGTCTGCCCAACTCGCAGCCAGTCAGACCGATTTCGGGCGCCAGAAAAGAATTCTCGAACAATTCGAAAACTCTCAGCATTCAGTACAAAATAGTCGGCCCAGTTAGACAAAACATTCAACAATGTTGCGATCACATGGACTAGAAACCAAAAGGCAGCGCGGATTTTGAACGAAGTGGAGAGAAAATGCGAGATGGTTTTTCAAACCAGAGTTTCGAATAACAGTTGAAAATATTGAAGGAGGCAATGACTGCAAATTCATTCACGAATCGCGATAATATTTGGCTTTCAAAAATGTATTGGTTAAGACAATACGCAACACATTTGTTCAATTTAATCGGTAGTTCGTGTCTCACTTGACATTCTAATGCATTTCTGCATGTTACATTAGCTTTTTCATCACCTGGCGTCCATGCTAATTGCATAAATGCATTTTAAAAGATTTTTCTTCACAAAAATGCATAATCTTCAATAAAATATCACAAAAAAACGTTTGAAACCTTCAAACATAATTACTTGACCAGATAAAATTGAGGGATTCTTCGCCTAGTACAGACAAGAGGGAAACATTAGAATATTTAAAATCTACAACAATTGCATGCCCACAATCTTATGAAAATTAATTCCACCGGAAAAAAGTCAATATACCGCATATCAGACAGCACTGTATTCATATTCTATGCCTATTGATTTACATTAAAGGTTTTGTTTTTTGCTGGAATTCACGCTGTTAAATTCGTAAAGAAATCGATTATGCTTTATTTTAAATGGAGTCTGCTTAATTGCACCAGTCGCTCAACAGGACCAAACAGCCTTTGGCCCAAGGTGGTCCTATTAATCAGATTTGACAGCATTAAAAATATATATTGCCTGTAAAAGACGCAAGTGCCATTACATTTTTTCCGTTTTCTCGAATAAATATTCGAGTTTTTTTTTAATGACAAAATCAACATTTTTCGGGAGAAATCAGGCATTCAAACTTTCAACCCTTCATTTGGCAGCGACAGTATGAATATTATAGGTTTAAAAAGCCTCGGAAATTCGAGGCATTTTGAGATTTAGCGTCAATCTTAGCAGCGAAAGGAAAATACTGTATTGCAGCTCTGAGTGTTCGGTCAATTCTGTCTTCATATTTTCACAATTTCATATACTGATTCATTACTCACTTTCTTCATGTTTGGGAATGCAAAATAATAACATGATGTTGCCTGGGATGAATAATTGCGATACTGCATTCCAAAAATTTAGCCTTTTGAAGCGGTTGAACAGAATTTTGACAGCAGCTTCCTCGCAGAATTACGAGAAAGAAGCACGAACGGACCAATCCCCGGCGAAAGGGGGGGACTTCAAAGCCGTCCAGACCATTAACGAATCTCCTTCTTTTCCCCCCATCTCCACGCGAAATTTCGAGGTTACTAAAAACCTAGTCCCCATCTTCCCAGAGTGAGAAATGCGACCCGAGATAGGGCAAAAAAAAAAAGGGGGTAGGGAGAAAGAAGAAAAAAATTGGAAGGAACAGGGAAAGGAGGAAAAATTCAGGTCGCCAACATAACATGCAACTCACGCCGGTCGTCCTTCATTTGCAAGTCCCGACTTCAAACGCACCCGCCGAGATGAAACGAGACGCACCTCTTTTTCCCCCCCCCCCCCCCCCTAACCCCCACGACTTCAAAAACGAGCGCGTGTGTACACGACTGTGCTGTGGGGGGGGGGAAGCACAAATAACGTACCTCGACGGGACGCTAATGGCACGACAAAAATGTCTTCAAGAAGCAGGAAACAGGCCGCGAGTCTCGTCCACTATCACATCGTAACCAACACTTACCATCTTTATGCGACGCAACCTTAGGCCGTATTATAAACTAAACGACCAATCCGAAAAAAAATAAATAAATGAGACACCGACATACGGAAAATTCGAATTAGGGATGCTCGAAGCTAAAACAAGACCAGAATTAAAAATTGCTCAACATCTAGATTCTAGACGATATCTCGAGATACGGACATTTTTCAAGCATTTCTCAAAATTCCAATTTTTTTTCAAAATCTGTCAACAAATATAGCTATTCAATCTGAAAAAAATAATTTCATCATAAATTTACTCAAATTCACAATCCAACACAGGCTAATTTTGTGCTCACTTTTTTCTTAGTTTTTTTTTTCGATTAACTGTGCGAAGCGTAGCATGACAAGCGCTTGTTCTTCGCTTTTTGGGCTCCTTAGCATGCCAAAACATCAGATTCTGCGTGGTTTTATTCTGCAGGTATTTTCTGGATTATCTTGAATTTAAGAAAAACAATTCTATTTTGGGGGGAATTTTCTCTATTCAAAAAACGGGAGAACCAATTAAATACTGTATGATCCTATTCAAGTTTAAGGAAAACGGGATCTGAAATACACGCGTTCCGACATAGGGACAATGTAACAAAAACCCGATTACGTCCGCATCTTGGGGCCCCACTAAAATCAAGAGCGGCCAACACGTGAAGGAAAAAGCACCGAACGATCTCTGGATTAACTTTCGAGTGGTTGTCAATTTGATACCTCGTTTTTTTTTCGTTCTGGAAGTAATAACTTTCGCTGAAGCCATAAAATTAGTCATCGTCGGAATTTTCATCGACTAACTCTCAATATGATCGCCAGGTGTATTCAATGCTTGAAAATTTGAAAATCAGTCAACTTCTCCCTCTTTAATTGCAAATGAATTTAGAAAAAATTGAGCATCCGATATTGCTTACTTGCGTGTGTCATTTCAGCAGTTCATTGAAAAAAAAAACAAACACGCGAATCCCTATATTTTTCATTCCGCAGTCAACAGACGAGCGCAGATTCTACGTTTGAAATAAAGCGCTGGCAACGGGAAATTAGCAAAACTTCACGCTTAATTTCTTCTCTCAAGTTTCAGCAACAATCATTCCGAGATGACGTCAAGCACACAAGATCAAGTTTCGACGTCAGCCTCCACTAAAAGCCCTTCGGGAACGTCGACTTTGAATCTTCATTCCCCAAGGGATGAGTTGAAGCCAACCGCAACTTTTCCTTTTAGCGCGGAATAACTCTGCACGTCCCGAGGAGAAATAATCACTGACGCAGGAGGAGGTTTTCAGCGAATAAATCCTTTTCATCGCTGAAAAACACGGCTTTTGCGGAACGGAATACTTGACTCATTAATGGAAAAGTTGGCAGGACAGAAACGGCGTTAACAAATCGCGAATGCTTTTCTTGATCCTCAATTTGAACGAACAAGGATTTGTGGGTCACTCGAACCAAAGGAAACGAACGGTTTCTAAAGAAAAATAGCCCCTCGTTCCGAACGCAAACTTCCCGCACATGCAGAAAAATGATGTAATGCGTGGAACCCAGGGGGGAGGGGTGCGGAAGCAAACGTGGGTATTACACCAGAAACTTTCCGGGATCCCATTAAGCGAGATTAATTAGCAGTAAACACCCGGGTTTCCTTTTCGGAACAACGTTCCAAGTTTTTCCCCCGCAACGCGCATCTTTTACTTTTTCGTCTTCAGCAAAGGGGACCCGCAAATTAAATTCCCCTCAAGTCGGAACCCGATCTTCTTTTCTTAAAAAAATAAAAAAAAATAATAATCAACGGATATTGAGTCACACGCACGAAAATATTCGCATTCAACGAGGGTCCATCTTCTCTGGCTCGGATCCAAGTGCAGTACTTGCAATGACTACAACACAACTTTGTTCATCAACTTTGACATTATTCCGCCAACTGCACGCCTAATTCATAGTTCAGCTTTTCATAACAAAAATACGACAGACTCATTCGAGGCAGACGGCTAAAGACAGAATGTCTGTCGTCAAAATGCATAAAAAATGTGCAAATCAAAATTATTCAACCCTGTGCCTCCAGGCAAATTAATAAACTTGTTATCGCTAAAGAGACAAGGACGGAAAAGGCGTTTACCAATTTCTCAGAAGTTTGCATAAGTTAACATATTTTTTGTCTAAAAAAATAGAAAATAACTTGACCACAATGCGAGTCGCACCGATCCTGAAAAATTCAAACGCTCATCAACACTCTAAAAAAATAGCGAGTCAAAGCCATCACCCTTAGCAACAAATCATAGTTCATACCAGACTACACATCAAATTGTAAAGAAAAAAAGGGAAATATTCCCGACTTATACCATGGAAAATCAGCTTATTGGTACCAGCAGGTCCAGAACAAAACGTCAAATTTCTTAAAACAATAAACCACTCAACATGTATTCAACCAAGTCCGTGACCCCCTTCTTAATACATGTACTGTACGAGCAAACGAACAGTGAATCGCTGTAATCATCTTGGCAACGCGTTGATTATTCTTGAGTAGGCGATTGATTGAAATAAATAAGAGTTTGTCCATTCACATGCCGTTGCACAAAATAACGAGTAAATTTACAAGGTATATCAGAAAAAAAAAGAGGAAATCAATTCAGTTCAAAAATGTCAAGATGGTTTATTTACGCGATATTAATGAATGCGACTTGAAGTTGAAGCTCCTTTAATCTTACATGGAATGACATAAAGTCGAAGAAAGAGTTGACAAATGGTTTCTCACAAGAGTTTAAGGGGTTCATAATAGAGTTGTTCCATCACGAGTGGAAAATGAAAATTTGCAGGAAAGTTCTTTCCGATCGTGGACTTGAAAAATTGTTTCAAGTTAATGACGCGTAAAACTGCAACAGGATAGCTAAATTTTAAAGCCACCAAACTTTTTCTTTCTCTTCGCCAGCCAAAAAGGAAAAATAAAAAAATGTGAAAAAAGTCATGGACCAGTCTGAACTACTGTACTGTACTACTCTAAATTTTAAGAATTAGCAGATACTATATTTGCACGATTGGCCGTTTCCAAGTAATCAAAAGCCACGAACTACGCAGTTTAAAACATAATGTAAAGCTTGAAGATTAATCCGCCCCACATTTCTTTCATTTTGGCCTGTCTCGTTAATTCGCGAAGAAAAGCACATTACTAGGGCAACAATCGCAGTTACGGAGGAGCCTCGAGATTAGATTAGCACCGACACACGGATGTTTGAGAAAAACGAGTCCTACGAGCAGCAGAAAGAGCCAGGCTACACACAGCGTAAGAATCGGGCAACAACAAAAAAGTTTCCTTTCGTTTTCTTTTTTTCTACAAGTGAGGGTTTTTATTTTTCAGAGTCCACAGGAGAATAAAACTTATCGCAGAGCCCTCGCGAAGAGGCGGCGGCGGAACGGAACGGAAGTGGAGAAAGAGAGAGAACACAAACGCGAGAATAATGAATAATAATAATAATAACGAAAAGGTGAGACCGGGGGGGACGCGGGGGAGGAAGGCTGATTGCAGCGCAGACGAAACGAGGACTTCCTTATTTCCTCGCCACGGAGAGCGGAAGAGGTTGTTTCTCGGAGGCCGGAAATTAAAAGGCCGCGCGGGTTCGGATAAATTCGTGGCGCGGGGGGGTCGAGTGTGTTTCCTCACCTCTGCTGGTAACCAAACTGTCCGTAGGGATAGCCCGGCTGCACGCCTTGCAGGAACTGGCTGCCGGCGGCGATCTGCGGGTACGCTGCCTGCGGGTACCAGTAGCTCAGCTGTTGTGCTCCGTACGGGTACGAGAACTGGGCCCCGGCCAGCGCCTGCAAAAAAGAAGGAACACGCACAAACTTATTGCTCGCTCGACCATTTTCTCCTTTTCGCCGTCTCGCCACACATTCCGCACAAACTTTTGTCTCCATTCTCATTTGCTCACAACAATAATAGTGATAACGATAATAACTACGGATCCCTGACCTCTTTTCTACATACGACGGGTAGTGCTCGAGTAGTTTCCCAACGAGAGTACAGAAGAGCTAAATACAGTACTGTATTTGGATGGTAAAAGAAAACGGCTCCATTTTTTTTTCAAATAAAGGCGGACTCTCTACAAGGAAATTCATGGAACCAACAAATCTTTGCAGAGAACCTATATAATATGGGAAAGGATCCTTTGGTAAGAAAAAAAGAATACTTCCTTCATATGATGAGTGAGATAATTGTCAAGACCTACAAAACTGTCCCTTTTTGTTAATATCAATTTAAAAATGAAGTGCAGAGGAGCAAATTGCAATTATTCGGCACATCGAGACCGTACGTAATACAGTAAAATCTCGTCGTAACGAACTCCCAGGGACCGGAAAAAAATTCGTTATAACGAGATTCGCGGTTCTTTGAGCATGTACGACTGAAATTGCGTGGGAAACCTGTGATGGAAGGTTTGAAGTAAAGTTCTGTACTTTCACAACAGATTTAAGAAGAATATTCTGCATTTAAAACTTCTCATTTCTTGAAACAATATAGAAACTTCAAAATGTGAAATACAATTACAGTATCTTATTTTTCTCATTCACGATTTCTTATTTTCTTAAAATATGCTGATCTTACTAAAGTATTATATTGAGCATACAGAAAAAAAACATACGCGAGAAGAACATTTATTCAAGAAGAACTGCATGTTCCCTGAAATAGAGCAGCATCCTTCTCACCTTAATTTTTTTTTTCAAAAAGTAATCATTTCTAAATTTTAAAATGAAGCTGAATACATTTTGTGATTAGCGCTTCATACTTCTAGCAATACTGTACATGTACGGTAGTTCCAATATCCCAACATCAGTTTCCATTAAGAAGGCCCAGATGCAGGAAGGAAGTCATTAGAAATTTACTTTCTCGATAGCATAAGGAATGGAACAATACGCCGTTTTCCCTAGTCGAGGATTCGATGCTAAAGTTTCGCCGCCAAAACCGCAACTAAATGAGCCGTGTAACGGGGAAACTTTGCACTCAGTACCGTCTTCAAACCCACGATCTGCATCCCACCCATTAATTGCGTCGCTATTGACGCCCTGCACAGCCCTTCGACAACAACAACGGATTGCAACTTCACAAACACGGGCATTTCCCACGAAGGCAAAATTGACAATGATTGACAGAACTCTAATCGTTAAGTTAAGCCGGAATGAAGCAAATGAATTTTCACGCGCGGAAAATTATGCAAATATAATTTGAAAGTTCATTATTACCGTAGTTTGCAGTCTCACCTGGTTCGCAGCGGCTGCAACGGATGATGCATCGTTCGATTCTTTGCCCCACGAGCACTTGACTGGTTGTCCGTTAACGTCGGTGTTGTGCACTGACACTATGGCTTGAGCCGCTGATTCCTTCGACGTGAACCTTGGGGTGAAAAAAAAAAAGATAAAACAATACGGCATTAGCTTCAACTCTTTTAATCTAAAACAAGGTTTTACCGCATCTAGCGACTAGAATACCAAATCGGTACCTGTCAAAAATTACGCGAGATTTTGCTAGTAAAGAGGTAATCTCTTCAAGGAGAGGAACATTTGCACAAGAACTGGTGGTATTGTCACTTGCGGTGACGAGGAGGAGGATAACTGTCCAGGGAAAATCTGAACGAAATTTGAAAATTGTGAGCATTTTTCAAGTACCAATTTTTGCGATATACAATACATCTCTCATTCAACTTCAAACCAAAGTCAATACCCGGAAGATATGTAAGCATGGTCCAATTTTAAAAGAAGACCAGTTCTAATAACGCTGCAGAAAAATCATCAAACGAGGCTTAAAATTAAACACCGAATTTCCAAGGCTGAGACCTCCATTCGACAAATTTAAAATTTCAGTTTTCAAAATTTAAAATATCAGAGAAATTCTTTCGAATTCCATACAAAATTTTTTTCAGAGGTCATCAAGTAAAACAACAATTCCACGAATCTCGAAGAAAACCGGGGATAGTAAACAGTCAAGTCAAAGACATGTGGAAAATAAGCCATCAGGTTCAAAATTTGAGACAAAGGTTTATTTTTCTTCCAATGTTTGAAATTCCAGAATTTGATGCCACACGGAGAGCGCATTTTTAGTTTTTTTTAAATCCATGACACAAGAAACAACAAAAGTTTATATAAAGTTACAAACTAAGGTTTTCATCGAAGGATCAGTCCCGAAATATCTTCGCACAGTAATACGACAGAACTTGAGAACTGAAAATCGTGTAAAGTACTGTAGTTTGACTGACATTATCCACGAGTACAAAATAAAATACTTTCACGAGAGGGCGAAACCTCAAAACTATGCATAAAAACAATACCATCACGTTATCTCCAAAGATAAATACACACAGAAGTACGCCAACAGTAATTGGCAGCTTGAGATTGAAAAGATCGCATTCCGCCGGAGCAAGAATAAAATAACCAACGTAGACTTGAACGTCTTCATTTAATCTACACGATAATCAAAGCTATAAGCCTCGTTGTACCTAACTCGGCATAATTAATGCATTTCCTCACAAAAGCCTGAGAAATCTAATGAAAACAAGAGGTTGGTACTCCCAACACGTGAGACGGACCTTGAAAACGATCCGCTCTGCGCGGACATCGAAGACCCCCTTTCCACCAAGGACACACACCTACCCACTTATTTCGAACACCACCTTTGCAATCCAGAGTTCATCCCGGTCTGAAAATTCATCACTCGGATCCTCACTCAAATCGCATAATTCGAAATCGCCGAGGGGGTCACACGATCTGGAACCCCCGTATACCACTTATTCCACGCGGGGGTGAGAGGGGCAAACTCATCATCGGAACCTATATTTCCGGATGGCGCGATTCGAACCGGAAGACGGACTGGAAAATTCCCGGACTACCAATAACTACTTTGCGAGCAGGCTTATTAGTTAGTGCGTGCGGTCCTCATTACTTGTCTGGAGGAGCGTAAATAGTGGGGCAGTGACGTTCGGGGGATGCAGGAGAGCCTTTAATTAACGAGTGGCGGCGGACCACCACCAACACACACAGAGGCTATATCTTGATAATTTCTGGATTTCCAAGAACGGCGAATCGTGGAAAAACTCGCCACTTTCTTTCAACTGTTATGGAGCTCTCCATCTCCATAAAAGAGCTAAAATTTATAAAAAAAAATAACTTGAAAATATTTATTTTGAAGAAACCGACAAATTCGTACACAGAAAAAGATGCTAAACTTTGTGACTCGAGGAAGCTACACTTAAAACTAATGTAAGAGTTTCAGCGATCGCTCGAATTTATTTACATTTACACCAACCAAGTTGAGGTTGGGAAGCGACGATTGTCCCAAGGGATATCTGCAAAGCATCTAACGAACAAGTTCTGCGCAGGTTTTCCAAAATCTTCAGGGTTCACGAGCAGGGTAAACTATTGCATATGAACCAGGAGAAAGCTAATTGTATTTATTGATGAAACGCTCGTCCGAATAATCAATCACGCACGCCAGGAGTAATGAACAGACCTCCTCGCATTTATCACCCCGTCACTGCAAGCCCCCTACGTCCTCTCGGAAATTAATTGCTCACCGCCGCCGCCGCCACCACCACCACCACCAACACACACAGAGGCTATATCTTGATAATTTCTGGATTTCCAAGAACGGCGAATCGTGGAAAAACTCCCCACTTTCTTTCAACTGTTATGGAGCTCTCCATCTCCATAAAAGAGCCAAAATTTATTTAAAAAATAACTTGAAAATATTTATTTTGAAGAAACCGACAAATTCGCATAAAGAAAAAGATGCCAAACTTCGTGACTCGAGGAACCTACAGTTAAAACTAATGGAGTTTCAGCGATCGCTTGATTTTTTTTTTTTTTTTTACATTTATACCAACCAAGCTGAGGTTGGGAAGCCTGCTAACAGGGTTCCCTATAGACGTTTCGTAGATTGCTTGTTCAAGACGCGTCCAAAAGGTTTTAGAAGTCCCAAGTGCTCGTCCCATTTGATAACGTATACTTGGTCCTCTTTCGATTAACATAAAGGAGTTCTGCAATTTTATTTGCGTGAAATATCTCACAAAATCGCCTTTTGCTCTCACCTTCCCAATAAATGTGAATTCTTTAAAAGCATTGAACTACAGTGATGTATTTTTCTATAATTCCAGTCTAAAACGCGTAAACACTGAAACCTTCTTTTCGGTGATCTCATTCCGCTACGGGGGTATAAAATCACTTTCTGCTCTTCGGCGCGTGATTACTAGCATTTTAATTAGTTCTCATTTATTTCCAAAGCAGCAGTTGTGGAACCCTTGAGAAGAGCCTATGGTTTAGTGGAGCACCGATGAAGAAAGACTTCCTCCGCCTTATACAATCTATACAGCAATGGATTATCTTTCATGACGGGATTCGGTTCGAAGGGCAGTACAGTACTGTACTGTACTTGGTTCATGCGTGCAAATAACAATTATTCTACAACGCGGCTCATTTTTCCGCCATTCTCTTCAGACGAATTCATTTATTTTTCTGTGACTTGAAAAAAAGGGGAGATTGGATCTCCGCAAATGTATCGCAGGGATTATACCACAGCACAGTATATCTATCTACACGCTGAGTAACCCCCCCTCTCTGCCAGCGGATGTAGCATCCGTCTTGGCATCCTGGTTTGGTGGAGAGGAGAGGAACCCCTCTCATCAACAAGACCATCACCATCAAGGGACGTTTCGGGACCACTGAGCAGCGGAAGCATTAGGAAGCAACTCACCTGATGAAAGCGTAGCCCTTGTCCTTAAACACGCGGACCTCGGAAATGGTGCCGAACGGGGAGAAGGTCTTGTTCATCAGGTCTTCAGACAGGCCGTTGGTGACTCCGCCGCAATACACGGTGCAGTTCGAAGGACTGGCCTGGTTGTACACTTCCTCGTACGTCAACGTCTTCTGATCTGGACTCGTCAAAAATTCAAGAAAAAGAAACAATGGAAAGATGAGCATTTTTTTCATCAACGAGAAGAAAGAAAAAATTCATGCATGCATGCATGCATGCTCAAAATTCATTAGTGGTCCTCCATCGCGGGAACCCGCAGTTATTTCGTAGCAGGCCTTCCCAAACTTTTTCTAGAAATCTGCACTGAGTACCGCGTGTACAAAATAACCACCCTAAATATAAAAAAAAAAATGCTCCTTTTTTTTACGCACAGAAGACGACAAAAACTGCGAAAGGAACGCTGAAGTTTACAGCCTTCAGAATATGCACAGTACAGTATTTGTGCTTTAGCTAGAACATAAAAACACGGCGATTGTTTTTTCAAGATTTTGAACCGTCACTTATACATGCTCGATAGCTCACATAGAATAGAGTGCCACCTGTAACTAAAACGACGTTTGTACAAACAAAACCTATTACAATTGAAACTTCCAATGACTCAAATGTGATTGCTAGTCATCATAAATGATTTCGAATCCATCCAACCGGATATAATTACAAATAGAATTGAATGAACACGGCTAAACCTGTTTTCGTTCATCTCTTCGGCTCAAATAATTCTGAAAATACGACTTCCGCCAGAAGATTTTCCTTTTCCTTGGTCCACCATGTATACAGTACTGTATTACCAAGGAATTCAATCATTTTTGAATGCTTCACAAATGACGGCCATTGCGCTCACCATACTTCAAAAGACCGTTTCCGCTCAACGGGACATGGCCAGGAACGAAATAGCAATTGACTTGAGACTTGTCAGGCGTAACTAAGCAGTTTACAACAATTCAACAGAATCGATGAACAGGCGGCTCCCACAAATCCTTGCTACAAGTATACGACAACCCTTGATTATGGCCACTGCTGCAGCTGCGAATATTCTCATCATTAACCGGCAATCGCTTCATTGCTAAAGATGACTCCAGATAATAAAGACGGCCAAAAAAATATCGGATGGGCTTCGGGTGCTAGTACAATTTAACCCATACGAAGTGCGGCATGATATAAAGTTGTACCTACGCAACTCGAACCTTCCCAAATCAAATACCTCCCAAAGTCAATTTTTTTTCAAGTTGCAGTCTGCTAATTTCACCCAGAAACAATGCATTAAAAGCCTCTCCAACTCGAAGAAATCCCTCCTTAAACCTCAATGAATCAAATTTTTTGGAAGCCTTTTAGCTATCATTTTATTGCCACACGAAGAAGAAAAGCAAAAAATGTAACTTGATGTGATTTTGAGGGAAATGAAGCATTAATTGGACAAATAAACCCTTGCCTCCAAGGAAAGCATGTTATCAACTCATTCAAGAGGCAATCTAAGGCTCAGTTTACATTTCCTTGCATTTTTTGTTTCCCCAACAAAAATGTTGCTGGTCCCTTGAAGTTCGACTTGAAGAGATTTGACTTTAACATCTTACATTGAAAAAAAAATTAATACCTGGTGGACTCTCTGGGCTTCAAAAATAGTCGCTATAGAGGACCCCTATACAGCATGGGGAGAGAACCCTACGGGACCAAAAAAGTACTCATAATGCTGAGGAAGTCGTTCAAGGCAAGATCGTTGTTGCGCGAGTCCACCATTGGAATGCGCAAATTTCAAGCGACAATAACCCCGACTTTTTGCCGATACAGAATATTCCGTCCGTTCGCCATAGACGAGTCGGTGGTGATACAGTACTCTGTCCAATTCTTCTCGCGGAAAACACACCCACACCCACACAAACACAGTCGTCGTGAACCCATTTCGGGCGAATGGTCAGAATCGGTCAAAAGTGGGAGTAACTTGCAACTACACGCGACACACAGTTGAGACACAACTCGACACGAGAGGCATCCATTCCCACGAAGCAAGTTCGCAGATAGCCTGCTTTATATCGCGGTCACGCATTCTGGTAATCAATCCATCACCCGCCGGCGGGTAACGAGTCCGCAGCTTATGAATGAGCAGTACTGATCAGCAAAGCAATAATTCCATTAGTCCGCGGCGCCCTTTTCCAGCGAGCTTTCACGTCGCCCACGCGGAAAATTGGATACGCGATGAGCGCATCCCTCGTCGCCACTGATCCTCCTCATCACCCCGATTCCTGGGATGAGGTGTGCGATGAACCCAGGGGTCATGTACTGCCGAAAACTGATTTTTTCTTTTCTCGAAGGGACCAGGGATTTCCAGCTAGGAAAAACAAGCCTTTCTCGTTGTGGGAAACACGGAAGAATTGAAAGAAATTGTAACCGGCAATATTCTGGGCGTTGAATCGCTCCTTAAATCAGTTGACAGGAAGCTGAACTTGGAGACAGGCGTTCATTTGCCCTACCACTTCCTTTCAAAACACATCAAGTAAGTTAAAACAAAAAAGCCTAAAAAAATTCGAGTTACGGAGATTTGAGAGGAAAAGCCTTCGAGTTAAATACGTTCTTAATGCACTGTTTCCAAGGGATTTCAGACAGGGACTTGAAGAAAATTGACTTCTGGAAGTATTGACTTTGGGAGGTTCGAGTTATCGACGAGGTTCAACTGTGCATTGTAAGATCGGGGTACAGAAGTGCAAATATTGCACACAAAAAAAGAGAACAGTCAAACCCCGTTAAGATGCCCCTCGATAAACCGCCGATTCATTTTGAAAAACGGATCTTCCCTATTATTAATAACATTCTAAATCCCGTTGAAACACCATCGACCAAAATTTCAATTCAAATGTGCTCCTTCCTATTCATTTTGCCTTCGATAGCCCGCCAACAAGAAGATTCAAGTTTCGGAGAGAGGTCTCGAAAAAAAAACACGAACCAGAAAGATGACATCACTCACTTCTTGGGAAAACTAGCTAGAAATAATTTATGCATCCCAGGGTTATGTTTTTTTTCGTGAAGAATCCTATTATACTCGATTCTCACATCCTTTTAGCTTTTTTTTTTGGTAAACGTCCAACCCCACGTTAAACCAACAACCCATTAAGCCGCCACAAACCTTACAAAGAAATTGTGGCGGCTTAAACAGCCAAACAAGGTTTGACTGCATCTCAAGTTTCAGTTCCTAGAAAAAACAGTTTCCGAAATTCTTTTGTTCTTCAGCCCTGAATATTGAAAAACAACAAAAAGTAGATCTTCTTCTGCACGAAATAAAACAAAAACAAGACCATGATTAATCAAACGAGTTCTGATGGTTCATGACTAAACAGGAAAACAAAAAATGGGGAGGGGGCTTTCCGTATGTTGCAGCTGTGAGAAGGCGTTTCCAGATGGAGAATCACTCCCTACTCATCATGCTTCACGGTGATTTCCCTTTCATCACGAGAGTGGAAGACGGTTCATGTGTCGCATTCATCATCTATTTTTCTTACCCCCGCAGCTAAACCAAAGGATAAAGCTCAATGCGTAATCGTTCATCTGGGGAAAAAAGAAAAGAGGGGGTGTGCAGAAGTTTCGCCGAGCCCATCCCAAACACGGCCGCAAGAACGAAAGGATTTATTTTAACCCCGAGTCCCGTGGCAAGCAACGAGCAGCGGGGATTTTCGCTCGATTCTAATGCAATTATTCTCCATTACATTCCGTCCGGAAATGGAATTTCAATTGAACGACTCCAGCCCGTGTACAAAGGATAGAGCGAAAAAAAAATAAGTCGGTCTTGCTGCTGCTGCTGCTGATGCTCAAGCACTTCTGTGCGGCGGAAACATGCACGGAATTCCAGGTAAGAACACTTGATTATTCAAACCCGAGTCCCCGTAGGACGGAAAGAAAACTGCCAGGCTTTTAAGCCTCTTCCCCATCAGAACTTCCTGTGACGCTGCTTGAAACTTTAATGAATCTCTCTCCACGTAGGGCTTTCATTACTTTCAGACTTGGGGGAATTAGTGCTCCAGGGATCCGCCAAGAATTTTCTCGAATCTGGCAACTAACCTCATGCATGACAATCTGAACATTCACAGAAGAAGAGTCAGTCTCCCACTCAAAAAATCTTCAATGACTCGTGTTAAAGAGTCCCCAAGAAAAGTTAAAACACACATATACTGTACAAGGATACGAAATATAGGTGAGGTGGTTCAAATATTTGGAAATTACTTGAGCTCAGTAATCAAGCACTGTACATTTTGCGACCGAATCATTGAAACCACTGCTAACCTATAAAGAGACTATCTCAAATGGTTCTCTCCATTTTCACCTGGCAGGAAATCATCGAATATTATTCTATAAAATTCCACACAACATCGAATCATGCAAGAACAAAAAGGAGACACATGATGACTGACAAACGCTCATGAGCCAAGCGTCATAAACATTTTTTTTTTTACAAATCATTAGACCCTCGCTGAAATTCAGCACAGGGAACTCAGAAAAATCCCAGAGATTTACAGTAAAACCTTTCTTGTTGTTTTCAATGCCCAGAGAAACTCCCAGATGTCGGAAATTTTTTCCTTGACAACGTGGAACTCGTCTGCGATTTCAATCAAGCCTGCTTATTCTGGAGCCGAGCGAAATAAAACCGTGTGGGCGGAGGATTAAACTTTGAAAGCACGTCGGTTTCAGGCGGGGCGAGAAGAAAAGAAATACGAATGCTCGCAAGTTGAGAGCAGGAAGGAAAATAAAGTTGGTGGAAATCATGAGTTAACTTGTCACTGTCCAAGGCGTGAATCCTTCGTTAATGCTGGATTCAGACAGGCTGCTGGATTATGAAGTTCCGAGGAGGCCATTCAAAGCATCGTCTGGAGAAGATAAAAACCCCTCCGCAAGCCCGCACAATCCCGCTAATTCCGATTTATTCAGTTCTCGATCATTTGAAAGCCCTCAAATTAGGACAACTCCAAGGGCTTCGCAACAAGTCTCTTTCATTCCCAAAAGCTTTGCACAAGTAATATTCCAATTATTCGCGCGTGCGGCGCGGGAGAATATTGACATGGTGGAAGCGGCTTTTCCGATTCAACCACAGCCATTTTGCTTCTCATCAAAGCATTTCTCAACGTCAAGTAGCCCGACAATGCGCGATAGCTTTCAACCATAAATTAACAAAGAATGCCAGAAAAACAAATACGTACCAGGCACATAATTTCCGTTCGAAAATTTGCATACGTCAACGAATTCAGGAGGATTTTTGGACAGTCCATTGCAAAATACATCCTTCTCGACATTTAAACCAGAATTAGCGAACATTTTCCACAAAAGTCTAGTACTTCAAAAACATTTCGACGGTTAACAAAAGACTTCATAATTTGAAAAGAAGAAAAGACACATTTCAAAAACCCTCGATTCCGTATCACGAGCAATTATTCCTCATAATCTCAGTTGAAAAAGTTTGATACGCCATCAAATTTAAGATTTTTTGGATATTGCAATGCAAAATTGAGAAAATTCACCATTTATTACAGCTAAAACCAAAATTTTGTACTTTCT
>CAJPEX010000385.1:49163-111974 GCA_905338405.1 Notodromas monacha
TTTTTTTTTTACAAATCATTAGACCCTCGCTGAAATTCAGCACAGGGAACTCAGAAAAATCCCAGAGATTTACAGTAAAACCTTTCTTGTTGTTTTCAATGCCCAGAGAAACTCCCAGATGTCGGAAATTTTTTCCTTGACAACGTGGAACTCGTCTGCGATTTCAATCAAGCCTGCTTATTCTGGAGCCGAGCGAAATAAAACCGTGTGGGCGGAGGATTAAACTTTGAAAGCACGTCGGTTTCAGGCGGGGCGAGAAGAAAAGAAATACGAATGCTCGCAAGTTGAGGGCAGGAAGGAAAATAAAGTTGGTGGAAATCATGAGTTAACTTGTCACTGTCCAAGGCGTGAATCCTTCGTTAATGCTGGATTCAGACAGGCTGCTGGATTATGAAGTTCCGAGGAGGCCATTCAAAGCATCGTCTGGAGAAGATAAAAACCCCTCCGCAAGCCCGCACAATCCCGCTAATTCCGATTTATTCAGTTCTCGATCATTTGAAAGCCCTCAAATTAGGACAACTCCAAGGGCTTCGCAACAAGTCTCTTTCATTCCCAAAAGCTTTGCACAAGTAATATTCCAATTATTTGCGCGTGCGGGACGGGAGAATATTGACATGGTGGAAGCGGCTTTTCCGATTCAACCACAGCCATTTTGCTTCTCATCAAAGCATTTCTCAACGTCAAGTAGCCCGACAATGCGCAATAGCTTTCAACCATAAATTAACGAAGAATGCCAGAAAGACAAATACGTGCCAGGCACATAATTTCCGTTCAAAAATTTGCATATGTCAACGAATTCAGGAGGATTTTTGGACAGTCCATTGCAAAATACACCCTTCTCGACTTTTAAACCAGAATTAGCGAACATTTTCCACAAAAGTCTAGTACTTCAAAAACATTTCGACGGTTAACAAAAGACTTCATAATTTGAAAAGAAGAAAAGACACATTTCAAAAACCCTCGATTCCGTATCACGAGCAATTATTCCTCATAATCTCAGTTGAAAAAGTTTGATACGCCATCAAATTTCAGAAGATTTTTTGGATATTGCAATGCAAAATTCACCATTTATTACAACCAAAACTTTCTTCGGAAGACTCGAGATTCGAAAAATGCTCGAGGGTTTATAGAAGACCTCATAATACGAAATCAAAAAAGATACTTAAAAACTTTCGCTTCCATACTAAGAGCATTTTCGAATAACTTCCTTCTCGTCCTTGAAAATGCGACTCGCTAAGAAACTGACAATGCCACTTGAAAATTATGCACACAATAAAACATTTTGAATTCCTTTGAAGCGTGCCATTTTTCATCCTTTTTCTTCTAGAGTACAGGTTGACGCAAACCTGCTCGAATTCTGGATTTATTGGCTGTAAATGAAAATGTGCTACACAAAATGTATTCTCAAGTGCTGGTAAGCGATCTGAATAGATTGAATGGCCTTCGAGCTCCGGATCTGCTCAACAACTTTCGTAACACACAGATGAATTGTGTTGCAAAGGCGATGACGACTCGTATAGCCAGCTGCACACAAGCAGCTGCCAGCAGTAAGAGGGCCTTTGTTCCCATACCAAGTAACTTCCCGAAAAGGTTTCAACTCAAAATTGAATTTGACGCATTCTCTCCGCACCTTCCAATTCAATTTCCGACGAGGAACGCGTCTTGCTCACCGAGTCCTATATTTCAGTTGCCAAGAAGGAATTACCGTCGCGGCCGCAAAAACGAGCCCGACAATGACCGAGTCGCGGGATATTCAAAAACTAATTTATACTTTTAATTGGGGGCGACGCGTTGGCGACGACAGCATCCGAGGCGTCGACAAAGGAACCACTTCCGGAGGTGAGCGGCCGCCTCTTCGTGCCGATCCGTGAGGCCTTTAACGTCAGCGCGACACAAAAGCCCGACGCAACACAAAAGGGCTCCTCTCTCTCGCTCCACACCGACACTTACTGCTTCCGCCGCCCCGAGAAAATTCCGCATTCAAATTTCGACTTCAATTCTCCGCTTCTTTCGGGAAGCTCTCGTTTCCGTTTCTCCTTTTGTCACACCGTGCGGAAGTGTTTCAATAGCAAAGGAGATGCTTCAGTTTCCATAATGCGGGGCTAACTCGATTGCAAGACCAAATTCGACACCTCATTGGAAGAACCAGAAAAGAAAAAGAGACTCCCGTGTTGAAAATAATAATCTTCAACTGGAAAGTCGAAATAAAGTGCCTTGAAATAAAAGCAGCCAAGCTCAACAAAACGAAAATTCTACAAGAATTACAGCAGAGCTCATACAGCATTTCCTCGAATAAAACTTGTTGATCACAAATAAATAATCTGAAGTAAAAATTACGAGGCGCACATACAACGGCCTCTTTGTTTCCTTTCAAGGAAACAGACTCAATCCACTGGCAAACTGAATTAATCATCATTTATGACGATTAACGGCGAATAATCATCAACGGCGATTCACGGGTAAAATGTATTATCATGCCAAATTTCGATTGAAACCCCCGCCCAAAAGAATAAAAAAATACGTTGCTAATTTGTGGGAGCGAAAAACTTAGGGGCATATCCACGCGAATGAAATCTAAAAAAAATAATCTCGAATCCACTGCCGTTCAACATTCACTTTTGAACAAAAGAATCCATCTCGTCGGAATTTAAGCTACTGTACAGCAAAATGGTCCAGCAAATGCCATGGCAAATCTTCTGAACCCAACCAGCACGGGAAAAAGGGCTGCCTACAAATACTTAGGGGGGGAAAATGCAATCGCAACAAAAAATTATGATAACTGTTACCACAACCTTTTATCACTAGGTTCAAAGACGGGAATGGGGGAGGCTATTATAGCCAAATCTGGAAATTGACTAGACTAGTTTTCTTGACTAGCGCGATTTCCTAGTGAACAACTGCTCGGACTTCCCAACGGTCAACGAACGCAGACTGTTTTTCTCTCTCTCTCTCTCTCTTTAGTCACCACCACCACTATCACGAACACCAATCTCTCTACCCATCATCAGGCTTTTTCTTCCGGAAAAGTTGGCAGACTCGAGATGGAATGCGGGTAAATCCCAGCTTTCCGTACCCCAGAAATAAGCGCTTCCGCGGTCCCGACGCTATCATCGCTCCAATAACGATGATTACTCCAGCGACCTCGGCGATTCCAGTCCAGCTCAGCGCGGCTTTCCCGAACGCACAGGGGGATCCATCAAATTTTTGTCATCTTCATGGGAAAAATAAGGAGCCACGTCGGGGTAAAAGGGGGTTCATAAATTTCTTATTGATAGGATGAACAGATGTATCCAAAAAAAAATTGAGGTTTTGCCCAAGTCTGAAACTCAACAATTATTATTTTATTTATTTACTTTGACATCGGATATCAAATCTGAAAAACTTCGTTGGAAAAAATTCACAGAGAACTATTATTTCAAATTTAAATTGAACGGAGCAAGCTCGAGGACTTATGATAGCACAGTATTTTATTTTTTGTTTCAATTTTTAAATCGTTGAAAGATCATAAAATTCTGCTGCGTTGCGTTCTCATGCATGGCGCACAGGAGCTTCATTACCTCGATTTCTAATTCGTCGATTGACAACTTAATGATTTTCTCAAGTATGGTTTTAGATTCATGAGCTTTCTGGTAATGAATGCATCACGAAATTATTTCAAATGGTTGGTAGCATCTAGACTGCCTGCAAATTTACGAAGATGCGATTGCGGTCGATAAACCCTACGTTTTCGCACATCGGTAGTGTTTTACTCAACGATCTTTCATTTTTTGTTTTTATTTCAAGTGGCGAGCAAACAAATCAACATCGTTTGAATAATGTATCAGAAAAAAACCGCTTCGCTTAGTATCAATTACATCCAGCTCTGTCCATTCAAGAAGAATCAACGGCCAGCACAAGACTGGCGAAACTTATGAACTAACCCTCGTACTTATGCTCCTTGGACAGCACAGGAGTGAACAGGGGAATGAGCTGGACAAGAGTTAAGAATGAGACTGACAATGTACATTACATACATTTTCCGTCTATTTATACTTCTGTGAGAACAGACAATACAACGGCAAACGTAAGTACAACTTCTCGCGATTCCCAATGACACGCAGTTCCAGGAAGGAGGAAGTTAAACACCACTCATCCAGCGGGAACGTCCAATGACATTTATTTAGGAAACTATAGGACTTGTCAAGTACCGCATACTGTTTCGATGGGAAGAAGGCTTCTATTTTGATTTTTTTTAATTCAGGGAAAATTTCCAAAATCTTAGAGGCATTTCTGCTGACAGCGTTTGACACATGCTCCAAAATATGAAGAAAAAAAAACGCACAAGCAGCATCGCTATAAGGGCCCGCAAAGAATCCCCATTTTAATCCTGATTTAAAAGCACCTGCCCCTTTAGAAATAAAGGCCCAGATTAATAATTCTGAAGATTACATTTTCACGCAACGAGGTTTTCAAATCAACACCGACAGGAAGTAACAAGGGGGCTTTGGGTACTCCTTTGCCTTCCTGGCAGGATCCAGGAAAGAAAAAGTTTTGTGACGTGATGAGTTTTTAATAACGATGTTTGATCGATACTAGCGAGCAATTCAACAGCCTCAATCCAGCGCGTTACGGTCAATCCTTCGTTTCCCTCACAAACACGAACTTACGCATTTGAAGGCAAGAACAAATTCACCCAACTTATCAAGAAACTTCCACATTTTCACCGTACATTTCACAAGTAATCTCAATATGAGGATCAAAAACTTCACAAAATTAATAAAACGGAAAATTACCACGCCGTTACCCACACAACCATAACAGAAAAGAAAAAAAAAACGACATAGCTTATGATTATAGTTTATTATAATTATGAAACGGATAATTAAATATGATCTGCAGCTCATTTTTTGATTAAGGTTGATTCAACACAACATCGGCTGAAGCAGAGGTGATAAATAAAGGGCTTTGGTCCCTCAATTCAAATTCAACGCATGAAATGCGACCACGAAAGTAAATTTCACTCAAAATCAAAGTTTTGCCGACAATGATTCTCTCCAAAAGCTATACAATTTCAACAAGCAATTAAAATGAGAATTCCTTGATTTCGGCGAAAAACTTTCTGTCCGCTGTCTAAAAAACTGGAAAATATAGCTATACAGTACTGTATTTACCTCCCAAAATCTGTAAGCATTTCATTCAATCCAAAACTGCCCCTTCAACTTTCGAAAAACTAATTATGAAACACTACACGAAGCACAGCTCTGATCACCCTGAGCCACCATCGCATGTTCAAATTCTCCAAGAGACAACAACATAGTAGATTTCGAAGCATGCTCGTATTCATGAGATTCCGGAAAAACAAATATGAAGATGTTTCTTACACCTAAAATGAGTAGCCAGGCTTGAAAAACAAGCGAAGTTATTTTGGCTGATTACACACGTACTGCAATTAATACGGAATTATTTAAATAACTCACACATCCGGCCAAAATTAGAGTACATTGAAACGCAGCTCATAATAACTGAGTTCACCAGAACATAACTTGAAAAAAAAAAAAAAGCGAGAATAATATGTAACGAAGCTTTGGATGCAAAAGTGAGAATTTCGCCTATGCAAACGACGAAAATCCCATGAAATGCGGTTGATTTCGAAACGCGAAGCCAGACCTCTCGTGAAACAACCCGAAGCAGTAGATTAAATTATATAGACCAGCAAAATCTCGAACAATTTTCCGATCACCAATTACAGACGGCTACACACGTGATCGACGGAGTCAGAACGTTCAAAATTACCGAAGAAACTCATCCGAAATGTTCTTCCAAAGCCGAAAGTGCCGTTAAGCATATAAGCTCAATCTTCGAATGTGCCAACCTCAGAAAAAGTTCATTTGTGTTCGCAACACTTTAACTGATCTTGTTGAATACAAGTACAGTGATGTAAAATATACAGTACCTTAACTTATCCCGATTTTCATAAGCCAGGCATCCGGTTCAGTAGGTCTGGATTTCGTTAGCATAGCCGAGATCATTCAAGTTTCAATGCATTGAGGATGTGCTAATGTTGAATTCAAAAGGAAGACGCTACATCATAGGACAAGTAGAGAATTTCATAAAAAGTGCTGTGAGTAAAGGCGGTCGAGAAACTCTGCCAGAAAAGGTTACTATTGCTGCTGAAAATTGTACAACACGAAAACATTAATACTGTACAAGAACAGTGCAGAGTACTTTACTATGCAGTCTGAAAATATGAATCCTCGCTTTAGATTCTCTCACTTCGCCCATTAAACGCATAGGTTTTCTGCAGATAGATGTCACTGGCATTTGTAGAGAAATTTCTCATTTGAATGAATCCCATCGAGGTACAGTATCTCACGATCTCCTGCAATTTCTCGTATGTGAACAATTGATGAAGTGCTCACACGGAACAAATGGGTTTGCAAGAAAATGATAATGGTGATGACTAATGTTCGCATTCATCATATCCGATCACGTATGTGTTTCTTTGGCCAAAGATACACCCTCAAAAATTCGTAATTTTTAATCGCGAGCATAATTTTCAAACACCATGCACACGTAGAATAAAACGTACATGAACCGAATCTTTTTTATTTACAGGCAAAACTTGAGTAGCCCGCCGTGATGGTAGGATTGAACACCCTGTTTCCAGGGGCACAGGGAGCATCTGATTAGCAACGCATTAATAATACAACGAACTAATGGTCTGGTCTAGTAATCAGCCGTGTTTCTCCTTTTCATGTCTCCCCAGAAACTTTCGCAAGCTTTCAGAAATTACGACAGGGACGCAGTTTTCGACGAAATTTAAAAGGGCGAAGCGAAACTTACCAACGCTTCGCTACGAATGGTGGTCATATTAAATATCAATTGCTAACCCCCACACCAAAAATGCAGCACATTCGTCATGCTTCATATAATCGATTAATATGGACGCACAAAGAATAACCCTCGACATAATTCGACTTATACCAGGGCAAAAACGAAGTTTTTCACGAAGAACCTGAGATATGATGTCGCGTAGTGGTGAGCAAACCTCGCTTTCCCACAGACATGAACAAAACATTCCTCCAAAGGAAACGCCATAATTTAAAAATAGAAGAAAACTCACTTTCGCTTTTGGACTGCGGCGGCTTCCTGGTGGCCCAGTTCGTGCGAATGTTGCGGCTCCCTAGCCAGGTGCCATTCATGCCCGCAATCGCCGCCTCGGCGTCCTGCAAAAATTAAATAATCATGGCACATAAAACCACACGAAAACAATGCATCGTCGTCGTCAGGATATGAAATGCTTATTTTATTTATTTATTTATTTATTTTCTACAGAGTTTGGCTCAAATAAACCTACGATCGGAAACAAATTTCTGAATGGCGATATTTCACAATAAATTAATGAGTAATGCTATTTCAGCGACTACGAGACTGGCTTTTCCAGGAGCAACTTTGGGTGTGCATCTCATTAAAATTACTGTGCGAATATGTTCAGTCTTTCTCAAAAATTTTGAAATTTCATGTCAATAAAAATGTCAATGCTCGCCCTTACGAGTGAAACAGAAAGGAAACGTCCGAGAATTATGACAAGTATCCTAAAACGTCCCCAGAAACGACAAGGATCTCCGCCTAGACAGTAATGGAAATTCGGGATCGAATCGCTAATGACTTCACTCGGGAAAATGAAGAAGAATAAAGCATAATCAGACTGGAGAGCCTCGGGGTGATGAGACAAAGTAAAAACGAGATTATTTTGCTGTATGAACACATTTGGATCTTCGTGAAAAGCCCATACTTTAATTTCACGTGGATGACGTGGTAATTTGACTCTATTTCCATTTTTTTTTTTAAGGGAAAGAGCTCATTGGAAATTCATTATAATTTGTCTATAAACTGCTGGCTTTTGCATCTAAATAATTTTTCTCAGATTTATACAGGTATTCAAAAATATATTTTCACTGTTTAGCAACACAAATCTGATATCACTAAACCCTATGATTAGAAAAATTCATGAAGAAACTCCCGTCTTCCAAAATCATCCCTGAAAATTCTTGTTGAAACTGAAAAGATGTTATCTCCCACCCACCCCAAATTCGGGACAGACAATGAAGCCAGTTCCAAATCGTTGAGTGGGCGTAAAGCGGGACATCACCCAGCTTCCTTTAATTGATTTTGGAAACACGTAAAAGAATAAGGGTACGTTTCTTTACTCTCATTCCATTCGTTCCCGCGGTCGCATTCAAACAAAGAAAAGGAAATAAAACAAGACGAACAAGGAGTGGGTGGATCTCTTCGCCCAAAAACGGCGCCACAATAGAAGTGCCACTCACCGTCTTCTTCACGAACGACACAAATCCATAGCCCTTCGACTTCAGCGTCTGGATGTCACGGACGACTCGGCAATCCCTGCGATGCAAAAACAACAGAAGAGGGAAAGAATGTACATCAGTATCATACCTGACAGACTTCGTGCAGAATCGAATATCTTACATATACTATACGCAGGAGAGAGGGGAAACAAATCGCGAATACGCAGAAAAAAAATCGCAACAGAAAGCTGAATCGAAAGACGCGGAGAATAGAGTGCCTAAAATGCGAACTTCAACAATGATTCACATGCCCATGGTTTCATGCGTTTTTTTTCCGCTTGACAAACCAAAGGAATTTTACAAAGGCATTTTTCAGACTTCTTTCTCGAGTCAGGCTCAGTTTGAAGAAGGAACTTCTTCAATGAGTGGGTGCGGAATCAATGAAAACAGTTGAATGGGCTTCGCGAATCCTTTTTTTCTTCTCTTTCTTTCTTTCATGAATCAGATGAGATTCATCTTTTTACTTTGTACCAAACAGTTTTCCAACCGTTTTGACATATATACCCGAAATGAGAATACATTTCTGTCGTCGGATCTCTTACCTCGGAAAATATTCACGCTAATGCCTACCCACCGTAATTACTCAAGTACAAAGTTGAAATTTTTTTTCGAAAAAGTGAGAGAACAAAATGTTGAGCACATCTTACCTGGGTAAAATTTTTTTGTTGAAAACACTTTTGAATGCGCGATGTCAACTTTTTCAGAGAAGATTTTTTAAAATACCGTAGCAGCCTCAATAAAAAGAAGGAAAAGCAAATGACAACCCCTTAAAATAAAGAGCATTTTGCTAAATTGCGTCGCAATGAACAGCCTTGTTGCAGATACATTTACAGTAGCGTACCCCAGAATCTTCGACAGTACAGTAAATCGAGCTCATTTTTTTCAGAGTACAGTAGTTCGAGTGCGAACGAATCAACATGGTCAAGTTAACTCTTCCACGGATCGAGGAAACCTCATCGTCCTATCATTACAAGAAATCCCCTCAAAAAACAGAAAATGCTCCTCGAATCGTGGGATTTAAAGCGAAACACCGTGAAAAATCCACAAAGATGACTGGAAAAGAAGAAGAAGAAGATGGGTTTGTAAGCAGAAGCAAGATCGACATCCACCCCAGCAAGCCACGAGTGGCAAGACAGGAGGCGGCAACAAGAGTTTGATCAAACAAGACGGATAAAGCACACAACGCGGCTTGTCGCTGTCTTTCCCTCGCGGACACGAACAACGTCCCAGGACAGCCATTCCCAGGGATTCTTTGGGTTCACGCACCAAATCGAGCCCGACGTCACATTACACCCGAAAGTTCCGCATTACGAAAAAAAAAACCGATCCCTGTCGCTTCACGTGGTGGCACCCGACACGACACGACACGACTCAGACTCATCCCTACTCGACATTTGTTCTCCTGACGAGAATAATGGATCGTTGGATCTCACTTCTCCGTTTGCGGGGAAATATTCCGATTCACACTCGAAGAATCCAAAAACGAAGTAGCAAAATAATCCGCAGAAAACGCCGATCATCCGAAGTGACGAAAAAATCCCTGACCGCGGAGAAAAATGCTGTCGTGTTAAACAATTTAATTAAATCCACTCCTTCTGTCAGTCGTGCTAAAAATAATTTGCTTTTCAATTCAACCCAAGAGAAACTAAAAAAGTATATCATGTTGAAGCGCTGACGCCTTTTCAAGACTATGTACAGTACTGTAAATCAAAGTGAAGTATTTTCGTGCAACGAATATAAATAAAAAGCACACGTCGGTATGATGCAATACTTTTGGCTCGAAGCAGACTCCAAAGGTAACATCCCAGTGTCTTCCCATTAAAAAAAAATCAAAATTCATCAATATTTGAAGGAAATATCAGGACTTGAGACAACTGAGCCTTTCCTGATGCTTCTTTCTTCAATTTTTGTTTTGAGAAAATACCCGGGGCAAATAAATTCAACACAGGTAAAGTTGGCTTTCACAAGCTTCTAAAGATTCTCAGCATTATTTCTCAACCAAAATAAGCCAAGTAGACCGAATAAGAACAATTAATATTTAAAAGGGGAGTACCGGTATATTTTGCAAGATTCACGTTGAAACCCCAAAAAATGAAGAACCTACTCACCAGTTCATAGCAAAAGATCAACACAAATAAAAACATCCCAAATATATGTTTTAAAATTAGGAAATTTACTTTTATAAGCATCAAAAGAAATTATAATTTGCCGGCTTCAAACGAAGCACTAAAAATAGCAACGAACAAAAGCTGCTGACAACCCAGGACCCAATCTATAATTGAAACGATGGATGTAGCGGTCGCATGCTTGATAACTGCTTTGAATCTATACAGTACAGTATAGTGATTCGGCGAAAATTCAAAATACTAATGAACAAATTTTAAATCTAAGGTTTGTCTCATTGAGAACTAGAACCAATCACGAGATATCCTCGCCTTGAAATAGCTTTACTGATTTTAGTTCCCTCTGAATGATGAAAAAAAGAAATTCCAGGAAATCAAACGCGAATTCCATTTTCCCCGCTCGAGGGCACGGAGAATAAAAATGAAAGAAGAAAAAAAATATAAACCCCTGTCCCCAAAAATAATAACGTACAATTTGATTGAAAGCAATTTCATACGCGATATCCGAACCCTAAACAAAAGCCGCCCGCCGGGCATCAACCGTTTTCCAGAGACAAACGCAAGCCACCCATACCCCCACCCCAGTTGGACAACAAAAAGTCGCGGAAGCCAAGAAAACGGAAGATGAAATCCGCGCCGTCGAATGCAACCAACGAACCAATAGCACAGGGACGGGGACATACTGCAAAAAAAAATAAAAATAAAGACGCGGAAAAAAAAATCAAATCGAAATACATGCGAGCGGAAGAATTCCAGCTTCTCCCAGCTCGGAAATAATGGGAAGAGAAGTGGAAAATCCGCTTCGGGACTAGTGTTCCATTCCTTCCTCTCTTTCTAACCCTCCTCCGTCGGGTTGGCAGTTCTCCTGAGCGGATTTTCGTGTGAAGGAATAAGCTTATTACGAGCAGGAATTACAACCTTGCATGACGAGACTGTGTCGCATGCGGACACCGACGTCGCCTCGTTCCTTCGCTCTCGTCCTCTCCCGGGGATTCTACGCCCCGCGCATTCAATCAACAAATGGCTGAATGAGCCACACGTCAACATCCTCATCTTTCTGCTCCCAAAACGGGAGAAAAAAACTTACAAGTAACAAACGCGGGGCCATCAGGAAGTCATCATATGAAGCACACGTGGTGTGGAGTAATGTACTGTGGTGGTAGAGTGCAGTACTTTCCACAAGGAACTGCGCATAACACTCGATTCATTCACCTCTGACGTCAGCTCTAATCATAAGGAGGTGAAAATATACCTCAACTGATCATCAAATAATTTTTTCGAAAAAAAAAATTCAGTATCGGGAAGTAACGATAAGGAACTTGGCAGTCACTTCAATTTTTCTCAAATGGACATGTTGGTGCAGCTAATGTGAAAACCCCAAATTTTTAATGAAATGATATTGGATTATTCAGTATAACACCAGCTAGCTGAACTTCAAGGGACTAGCTACAAAATTCAAGTTAGGGAGGTTTCCAGTTTGGGAACCTTTGAAGATTTTTGAAGGGGGAAGAAAGAAAAATCACTTGCAATTGTTATTCGTGATATTCTTGGCTATTGGAATGAGTTGAATTGGAGGTGAGGCGTTCATTCGTTTTCCACTTCCTTTCGAAACACATCGTTACATTTTTATTGCTTCCCACTTTACTGCATCGAAAAATAATAGCATTTGAACAGCATTCAAATCCTTCAATAATCCCCACGGTGTTTCAATGGTTGCAAACAAGTCAACCGAACACGGTTGCCGCCGGTCGAGTATCAGTACTGCGGAAGAAGCAAAACCCAGAGAAACCCGTGTTCCATCCAACTTCAAAGCCACCGTAAAGGCTACACATTACTGTATTGAAATTTCTGGCACAAGGCGACACACTGAAATTCTGAGGGAAAACCCACCCGACGCGGGCGGCCTTCAACAAAAGGCGGAAAGGTTTCGTCGACAAATTGAATTCGTCGAATCTCACCTGCTCCAGAAATACAAGAAGGCGGCGGAACCAGGAAACCCCCATACTTTCAAGGGTTTCAGAAAAAAAACATGTTTTTCGCTTGCACCCGAAAAGCTTGGATAAGCATCGAGTCTTAGAAGTCAGTTGGAACAACTCCTCTCACGGCGGTCGATTGAAAGATTAATATTCTTTTTCCACGGTTATCCATGGAAACCACAGGGAATCCTGTAAATGGGATGGATCCAACCTTCTCAAGAAGGTTGATGCAGGAAGATACAAGATTTCAGCGATAAAAGTTTCCCCTTTTTTTCAAAGATTAGAATGATTTCGGCTCGTGTACAACGTAAATGAATACATGTCTTCATAAATATCGTAACTGAATTTTCACGCCTTCCAAATCACCTTTTCGAGCAGAAATTTCGCACTTTCATCATCTTTTCTAAGATAACGAAATATGTTTTCAACTTGGAGCTGAAAGATGATCACGACGAGCGGTAGAAATATCAGACATACATAAATACGAAACCCATACGTTCAACTTCAAGTCCATACATTTTCAGCTACTGTTTTCATGTCACTAATGAACTATAACCCAACGTTTCATACAGTACTTGAAATGTAATACAGAACACGAAAAAAAAACGATGAAAAGATTCAAACGAAAACCAAAAGGGAATAGAAAAACATACGACTATATTTGCGAAATCAAGCTCAGCGTAGAAAGTAGACTCGTTTCATGAGTCTTTCAATCCAAGGGACTTTTTCATATTACAATCAGAACAATCTTGAAAATATTACAAAATTCATAAGAACAATGGACACTCGAGGAAGTGTCATGCAGGGAGTCACAGGATTACTTCGTACATTCCAAAAGTCACTGCTCGAAAAGAGGAATAAAAACAAACGATTTTAATTTAATACTGCAAACTATACAGTACAAGAAAAAATAGCATTGCAGCACAAAAAAAACACTTTACGTGAAACGGAAATCATTCAGCAATTTTTCAACGCCAAACTATGTAAGCCTCATTACAAAGCAACTTCAATTTTCGATCAGTCGATCCCATCCGAGTTTTGATTGATTTCCAGGAAACAAGGCGACCTGGATCAAATAACAGAGAGATGATTGCGGGAATTCCGCTTCGAAATTATTTTAAAGTTCGGTACCACGGAAGTGTAGTAAATCATGACATTTTTTTGTTTGTTTTCCCCCTCGCTTTACTGAACAGCAGTTAATATCCGATCAATACACGCTTATCCGGACAAGGACACCCGGTCATTAGCCCAGATAATCGGAGCTCTACCGTAGTTGATCAGTCGACGCAAACCCAACAAAACTGGGGATAAAGCGCCTTAAAAAAAACCAACTTCACATTTTATTTTTCATTTTTTTAGATTCTCCTCAGGAAAACACAACAACGAACGGGGAGCGAGATGTTTCACGCAGAAGAAAACAACACGATCTTGGAGCGGAGAGGGAATGAAGAGGTCGACGGGAATTAGGTTGCCGATCGATGGCCCGTCGACGCGATCAACGCGACCAGGAAAAAAGGCCGGAAAGCCGAGTGCAATCTCAGAGGCAGGCGGGGACGGCCTTAATCCTGCAGAAAGCCCCGCTGGCCGATTTATCAATCTTCCTGCCGAGGTAATCATTAACCTCGAGGATAGTTTAGCCACGGGGGACGAAAAATAAGCACGTCTTTCGGTTCATTTCTGGTTTCGTTTTGTTCGAAAATTCGAAACGAACAAAAGCTAACCGACCTGTCCGTCCTGAAACTCACACAACAGCAGTCAATTTGAAGCTCCAAACATTTTATCGATTCCTTTACTAAATTGGCTGCCATCAATTGAAATGTTCCTCTTGAGTTCACGCTAAATGCCCTTTCAAACAAACCGACGATAATCAAACGAAAGCGACTAAAAATGAACACTTTCTGCGCTAAATTTGATTTACGTGCATTTTTTCTTCCCAAAACTTCGGGCTCAACAGAGTGAGAGAAGCTTTAAAAAACCGTCAACAGCTTGATACACACAGTGTCTTGATACACACAGAAATCAGTTAAAATGAACTAAATTTTATGGATTCTCATCAAAAATTGGCTGTCATTAGCGACTGTTTTCGCGACTCGAAAGAAATATACTCATCCCAAAATGTTAAATTTCCCTTCATGGAAGTACTGGGAATTCCCTCAGTTGAATATTTAGAGAGGAGTTCAGAATCTAGAATTTCGATAGACGTCACACATATCACTCATGAATTCTCCCCCACGAGGTCCAAAACAAATGGACAAGAATTCAAAGCTAGTGGACTTTCTGCGGGTTGACAACGGTTTTGGTCGAGAAAACTATTGAAAATGACACTAGACTGCAGAGAAAGATTCCAAATCTTTTCGATTACGAATTTATGACGAAACAGAAAAAATGCGACTCGAAGTCGCGGTCATTTCTTCATTTAGTCCTGAAATGCCAATAGAATCCCCGGATACACTTTTTCTTCTTCTCCTTGAATATTTCGGCTTTAGTTACTCGAATAATTATAGCCCAGATTTTCGAGTTTTACTGTCGACGCCACTTAATTACTTAGAATGATCATATTTGAAAAAAAAATGAAAATCCCAGGTTCGTTCTTCGCTGATTTCCCCCGAGGCGAGCAAATACCGTACCCAATCCAGGAATATACCCAATGTTGGGTACATCCAGCGGGTTCCGGAAGACGCGCACCGGACACGAACAGGAAATTTCAACCAAGGATGAGAAAGGAAAATACGAGTATCGATCCTTCCGACAAATAGAACCCCGCTGAGATGCGCGGCGGTCGTACTTTTCAGATCATCAGATCCCCTTTCGAACCCATCCTTGATCCATCAGGAACCCCGATCCCACCGATCGAGGGCCGGGAAACATTTTCCCGCTCACCCAACCGACAATAGGTGATGTACATTCATACAAGCTTATCCGCACCAATCCCGTACACCCAATAAAGATCTACTATCACGGAGAAAGGGAACTTTCAAATGAAAATAAATTCAGAAACCGTACCACTTAAAAAACCATGTAACCATGTACTGTATAAGGATGCCGTGAAGATTGGCACGTGAAACAAAACCATAAGGGAGAAACTCTCAGCACGCAGTATTCATCAAGCCTAGGCATCATAGAAGTAAACATAATCTTTACCTCTTCGAAATGGTAAGAAATAAGACCAAATGCTTACGTTCGAGTCATTTTTAAACCGAAACATTATCTAAAATTATGCAGTGAACTCGCCAGAAACTCGAATTACTGTACATGGGTGCACAGAAAAAAGTATTTCTAAACGCACAAAAATCTAAAGAAGTAATTAGTGAATACGCTCGATGCATTTCCGACTGAAAATCCGCATACTTTTCTGGAATGTACAGTACCTGCAACTATGTTAACGACGGCAAAATTTGTACTTCAAAATCTTGAACGAAAAAAAAAAAATGAAGGCGTTCAATACACTACTAAAAGATTTAGAACGCCACACAAGGTTCGATTCAATAATGTACTTTGTTTCAACCACAAGTAGTCGGCATAGTAATCATGTGGAGAACAGACGATACACACATTTTTTTTTCGTCACGGAAACGAACCGTTTAATAGGGAAACAAGCACGACGACGACGACGACAAGGACGATCAAAACACATACCGCGCAATATACCGGGAAAACAACAAATCCAAACAAAAGCTCATTTCCTGATGCGAAACAATTCGTTCCCAAGAAGCAGTCGATTTTCACGGTTTTGTGGCTTTGCGAAAATGCCAATCCTGACAAAGTTTGCGGCAACAATGTTGCATCAGGAAGACATTACTTGAAGAAAAAAAAAGAGGTAATATTCCTACAGTGCAACACGTAAAAATAGGAGAAGACCAGAGTAAATACGGAACCTTTACACACACACTGTAGCAGCAAAACGCAATAATCACATATCACGTCAGCTAAGAGAGGAGAAACATCCCGAGATTCGCTATGAAATGCTTCAGGGGGGAAAGACGAGATAAAAACAACTTTAAAAATCCCCCCGAGAGTCGCGTGCCATCCGCGTTATTAAATACCGCGCTGCACCTGCGAATCATATCAGATCATCGCCATCCCCATCTCATTAACAGGCAAAAACCCCTTCTGGAGGCGCTCCATGTGTTCATGCATGAACATCTATCTATGTATGTACGGTATATGTGTATGTGTGTGTGTTTGTGTGTTCAGGCCAGGGGATGTGACGACGACGAGTATCTGGCTAGAAGCGGGAAAGCATCAGGGAAATGAGATTCTCCAGCCGCCCTCCTTCTCCCTCGCGGCATCTACGTAATTAAAGTCCTCTGAACCGGCGCCCGGAATTCCGCGGCATCATAAATACCCGGCGTCATCGAACAACCGCTCACTCGCCTTCCGCGAGTGAGCGACCGACGGTTGGTTGGTCGGGTGGCGTTCCCAGATGTCCCCAGTACACAAGTACAGTAAATGAGTAAAGTACTCCATTATACTCTGCAAGTATTGCGAGTTGGCAATACAATACTGCAGTGTATGACACGCAGTGGCTCACAGCATTACAGTCCCTCTGCCTTCAAAACATACGTAGGCGAACAGGCGAAAATGAGAGGACTAAGGCATTTTATGGATCGTCAAACTGTCACGAGAATCGTCCTGAAGGCCTCCATTATACTGGGTTGACCAGAAAACTTGATGACTTAATGTTGAAATGAAGGCTCAATCCAACGAGTTTAGAAAATTATGTCATTTCACACGATTATACAAACGCTAGTACAGTATAGTGCTCATCCGATTTTAAACAGACATTCAAGGAAACCCTGCCGCAGGAAAAAGGCTAACGTTCGGTAAATTCGTTGACTCTGTAATAAATCAGAAAATATGTTTGTTCGAAAGCAAGACAACGCTTACTTCGAGTAATTACGGAAAGACGTTATATTTTAAATGATCCTTCAAGTATGAACAAATACAAAACCAATGAAGTTAAACAATTGAAATTTCAATTTTTCTTGCACGAATTTCCCACAAATTGGGCCAACGAATATACAGAAAGAAAGTGCCTCGACTGGGCAAATGTTTTTGAATAAAAAAAATACGTCAATCCAAGCCATCAGTAATGAAGTAAAACATAACGAAGACTCAAAGCTTAAAATAACGACGATACCGCTTTCGAATTGAATACCCGTACCGTTCTGTACGCAGTGGAGACGCAATACCTTTCTCAAGTACTGTACCTGTAAAACTTTAATGCACCAGTGACACCTATCCACATTAAAACCTATTCCACTGCGATGCACCAGATGAATTCGTCACATTGCTTTCCAATACTGTACCGCAACGTACAGCATGACACAGACAAATAAATACATTTACTGTACAGTACAGTACTGTGCTGTAGTTGCAAGTACGGGATCTAGGAAATATTCCTCCGACTCTCCCCCGGGGTGGTAAACCAGGTCGCATGCCGTTGCCCAATCATCACGCCGCGCTTGGCACCGTTCGTGGATATAAAGGAGTCTCATAAAGACCCGGGGGGTTCCACGGCTTCCCATCGATCACCGAGCAAGTATCGCCCTTCTCAGGAACAGCTGGGGCAATCGGCAGCAGGCGCCGAAGTTCGCGGCAGGGACCCCCACCTACCCCCCGGGCATTTTTCCGCATCCCGCTTTCCTGGCCGGAAGATATATGTTCCCTGGCACGTTCGCGACGAGCCAAAAGGCAGCCCGGCGCTAATGCGACTGAAATATAGAACAATTCTATTCATCATCCGACTCCATCGCGCGTCAACCCACGCGAAACTTTTCGACGCGTCCCAAGAGACGAGGCAGATAGAGGAAAAAAAAAGAAGGAAAACTAGTCGGACACCATTGCCTCGCATTCAGGACATCCCATCAATCGGTATCTTCCGCCTTGGGGGACATCAGTCCGTTTATGCCACGAAAAAATCACAAATATATGCGCTTTTCAAGAAGAAAATTAATACTGCACTTCCTTTTCCAAAAAAAAAAAAAATGGAAAGGTCTATAAGTTCATAAATGCATCTCTTCGAAAAAGCGAGAGAGCGTTTTCAACAGTGTAAGCTGTCCTGTCATAGTTTTAACGCATGTTAACGCGGAATGTCACGGTATTCTCCAAAATAAAATAAAAAATCTGATCAGATTTTACCCACATGCGATACAAATTTCATAAAAAAAATGTAGCTGCTTTTGTTTGACAGCGTGAGAAGTTGGGATCCAGTCCCAACATTTTCCAACTGAGAAAACCCTGATAATTCCATTATATACTTGATGAAATAAGTTTCCAGAAATGAAGAGCCATTTCTCATTAATCGGACCATTCCATTTGAAATAAATCCAGTCCGTTAACCGAGGCTTCCGAAAACAAAGCTAAAAACAGTTGGTGGCTAGAGAAGACAAGTTCTATGAAGCCACAAAAACACCCATCAAACCGTATAGAAACATTACCATTACCATGACGCATTATCGCCGGTGGCATCATGTAATGCACCGGAAACGAGCACGACTTGGTTTCGCTCGTTCCCCAACAGTAACAACAATAGACGAGTATACGGTACAGTACGTCCTTTCCCTTCCCTCAACTGGATCGTCTCTCGGAAGCATATCACCCCCAAAGTGATGGGAGTTACAGACGGAAGGAAACAGACGAGGCAATAGCAAACCCTCACAGCAGAAAAAAAAGAAAACCAACAGAACAGCTAGATAGACGACACACAGTACAGTAGAGTAAAGCATCTCTCTCAACAGTGCATAAGCGAGAAAATAAAAAATATATAAAGGACGGACGGACGAGGACGACAAAGAAGTGGCTCGCGACAACAAAAGGCCGCCTAGGGGGGCATCTCGCGCACCCAGTCCCAAACACTTCCGGTGTGACAACAAAATACCGTCCGCCAGGAACAATGGGGCAGCGGACGAGTGACACGCACGTCCGCTGCATCCCAAGGAACGGGCTTTCCGTTCGCGGAACCCAGAGAACCGGGGATCCGTCGTCAATTATGCACGTATCACCCACGGCTGGCCCGCTCCTTCTGCTGCTCGCGGGAACTTCCCCGGGCGACCTGTCACCGGCTCCCCCCGGGTTCGTACGAAAATAAAAAAAACTTGCAATCGGTGAGGCGTCAGAGCTACAACTACAGTTAGAATCACGATAAGTCGAATGAATATCTTCCCATGTCGCATTTTTTTTGCTAGTCCCCCTCTAAATTTCTTTGGAAACAAACGCATCAAAACCCTCCCTCCCCTCTCAAGCGTGCATAACTCGATTTTTTTGGAGGCCTTTCGGCTATTACTTAATGACGATTGAAAAAAAGCATAAAAAAATGTATCAATGCGTTTCAAAAAGGGAATGAAGGACTAATCGGGCAAATGAACCCTTGCCTCCACGTTTGGCATCCCGTTTAATAATTTAAAAGGAGATATAAGGTCCAGATTATCACCAACCAAAATTTCCTGCAGTTCTTCCTGCTCCCCGAATTTTCTTCGTTCTCCGCAAGGAAGTGGAACTGCAACACGAAAGCTGAAACCTTTCGCCACCGACATCATCATTTTTCATTCTGTCAAAAAGTTACTCAAAAAGTCTGAAAATGTTCTCACGAAAGCCTGAAATATCACTCTGCACAACGGCAAAGTTTTGCATGGCCAACTCTTCGCAAGTCATCTTAAATCCACGTGTTACTGTTGAAACTTGCGTTTGAAACCCATCAACCCTCGCAAGAAAAATCATGGCAACTTTTGGCGGGTATATTCGATTAAAATGCGCGTAATAGACATACCCATTCAGTGGAAATTATTAACATGGAGATCGTTCAAGAAAAGATTAAAAACGCTGAATTACATCAACGATAATCGTCAAGTCTTTTTCCGGTCATTTCAATAGATCTCGCCAATCACTATTTCCACAACACGAGAATGATTTCATGTGCACAAAAGCCCGATCAGCTCTTTTAATACAATGGGTCTCAAAAGTTACGCTAGAAGTTTCATAGAAAACCGCGTCAGATAATGTATGCAACTCGCTTTTCGACGTCAGCAGGAGATCCGCACATCAGCATTTTTTCGTGTCCCCCCGCCCTCGAGAATCTATTTCGAAATATTCGTCCAACGTCGAGCAACGACAGCAGACCGAATTTCGAAAGCGTTACACCTTTCGTGGCTCAAAAAAAGGACACTTGGAAACTTTTTGAATTTTCGCAAGAATTTCACGAAAAATTATACACGTAGATCTATTCTTCGAGGTCGAATGTCGAATATTCAAGACAGGGTAATCGCGGATCACAAACCTTCAAACTTCTTCTACTGATCGAAGAAGACATGTATTGTCAAGCTAGTGTATACTGTATTCATATTTGTTAAAATAATACTGTACCGTAAAACACTTGGAATTTACGTGATCATTTTACAACACCCAGCATTAGTGGCGTTGTTTTTATTCTCCAAATTATAATTTTGCTGAGAAGACTGAGCTTGGGTATACGTAAGAGCCTACACTAAACAAAAAAACAAGTGAAAAAGGACAAGAACGAAAGATCCGTTTAGCAGACGGGAAAAACAAAACCCAACATGCAAAATAGGTTCAGCGAATAATAGCGGGAAAAGAAAGAGAAAAAAAAACAGCCCGAGCCAATCGTCAGCAGGTATCCCGCGACCCGCCATGGACAAGGCGTCATTCATTCCCCCTTCGGCTGAAAACCTCGGGTCAGGTCGACAGAAGTATCGCCTAGCGCCCCCCGAAAGAAATGCTGCATTATGCAATCCAACAAAACTAAAAGCCGAGCCCAAGAGGTGGAAACCCATACTCGGTTGAGGGGGAGAAAAGCCCTGTCGAAGTCATTCATTCGATCAAGCAGAGATTTCCCAGGCGACTGTGGGAAAACCCTGGGACTGAGCCGATACGCATGCCCCTGCTTTTATCTCGTCTCCACGCCGGTAAAAATTTCCGCCCTACGCCAAAAAGCGAGTCAGAAAATGTGCCTCCGGAAAGCACGTGTCGCATTAAAATTGCATTCGGCGAAAAGCACCAGCGGCCAATGAGCTGTTCCTCAAGTCTGCATCGCGTGCGTTCAACCCTAATGAGAGCTAGTTTTCGAACAGCGAGCGAACAATATTCGGGTTCGCGTGGAATTGTGCAGCAACAAATGGAAGATTTCAATCTTTTGGTCTAGAGGCAAATTACCACGGGTCCACGCGGGTCGTGCATGAGTGGACGGCATTAGAAAATGCCAGCAGGTAGAAAAATGGCGCGTTACGGAAAATGTCGGCAAGGGTGATGGAAAGGAAAGACTCAAGATAGGTCACAATCGAGATCAACTGTTCATTATTCATTGCTATCCATGAACAGTGTACTATTTTCTAATGATGCTGTACTCTATACAGTATTACTGAAAATACTGCCATTGCCAGGGTCTAAATTGGTGTAAATTGGCTTTACCAGCAAAAAAAAAAAAAACGATTCCTGGTTGCCGCGGGGGATGTTCATTTTTCTACGTTTCGGCCAATTCTTCCTTTCCCCGAGAATCTAACATCACTGCATGCTAGTTAGTTTTATGGCATTGATTAGCACCCCTACGCCTTGCCAAGATTCATTTATATGCAGTGACTCACGGATGAAACAAGAAAAATTAAACGGCTGAAGAACCGGAACGTTTTTGCCTTTCCTTCTGAATTCCATACTTCTCTTCATCTTTTCATGATTTCAGCAGAACCGGTTTGGAAATTTTTCTTTGAAAATGGAGAAAGCACTCAAATTATCCTCCAACACAAACAGATCTTCCGTGTTTAGCTTCGAACGTTCAAATCGGTTATGTTTTAGGTCAATGACTCGGCAGTCCTATCACTATTATTCAAATCCTTCCGCAATTTGTTTCTACGAACGTCATTTAAGTTTTTTCAGCAGTACCCAGACGTTGCACAATATCACTCAAGTCGAGAAGTTGCTTTCGTGAAGCAGGAAAAAATAATCGGATTTGCGATTGGCTGATCCTTTTCAAGAAATTTCGGAGTTGTCGGCAAAGTAAGGAGGACAACTCTTGAATGCTGAGCATAAATTTCAATGATCCTTTCGTCTAATAAAAGTAATCATAAATTTTAATTTTCAGCAAAGTTCGCCTAAACGCTGCAGCCTTCACGGGGACCAGACAGCCCTCTCATTAGTCAGAATTTTCAGGAACACTATAATTATTTAAAAAGCGGCGTAAATTACGTCGTGAACAATTTGTTATGCTTCAGTGCAGCCGTCAACTAGTGACCCTTTTCCAAACAGGCCGGGTACTTTTCCTTAATACCATATTATAGACTGTGCGACGGGAAAGTGAAAATATTTCGCGAAGACGACGCACCGTCTCATTTTCCCGTACGTTTCCGCGAATTGCGTGCTGCATCATTTTCGAAAAGCATCGCATGCAAAATTCAGCGCCGAACTTTGGGCTAATGGCGCCGACCGGTCATCGATCACGTCACACGCAACAATAACCCAACGGAAGAACTAATTACGTCGGACATACATTACACCTCCGAAGGAAGCAGCGACAATACACGAGTCGTTTTCACCATCGTCAACACTTCTCCCCAGTTCGTGAGAAAATAACAACAGAAAAAAAGTGTGCGAAGGTGACACAGGGCCAGAGAAAGGGTGGAAAAAATTTATGCAGTGACACTCTCACGACGCGGAAATGCTAACGACTTGTCCTCGTCCAAAAAAAAAACGAGAACTCTTTTTCAATTTCAAAAAATTCACGCACCTTTCTACACGTACCATTCATCATCGGCGAGTACGTAGAGCATATTCCGACAGAAGACCCAGGGAGGAAAAAAAAAAAAAAAGAGAGGAGCCTCAGCGCGAAAAGCCAATGAAAAATGGGACCCGAACACATCCTCGGGAATCAAAATTCACCTCGTGCACTCTAGATTGCAAAAAAGCAGCGGCACCTGCTCGTGAAAGGAGGAAAAAAATTATGCACACTGCAATCTGCTAGTCGGTGTAGAACTACGAAATGCTTTTCCAGGTACTCAAGGGGTTTTCTTGAAAATTCCTTTGAATACAGCATCAGAGCGAATGATGCATCTTCTATCGCGTAAATGGTTTGAAAAAAAAAACGAAGAACTAAAAAAAAGAAATAAAACGCTATGTCTTAGGAGTTGACATCAATTTTGGAGTTTCTTCATGAAAAGCTTGAAGTTTGGTGTTGCATGGTTTTTCTCATGATAAATGAGTAGTTCTTAGTTCGCCTCGGCAAAATTTAGAAAGCATATTAACTTCTTGAGCACAAGATCAATTTTTCACTGCATGTTCGATAGAATAATTTCGATACGACGTTCTGTGGAAAGCAACGTGAAAACGGAGAACGCTTCCTGAAAAGTTTTTAAACGTACTGTATAATGTGCGAAGTTGGCGCTCGAAGGAGCTGAATAAATTATTTCCACAAAATAATTTCCCAGTCCATCAGTCTCATCGCTGTGCAGCTGGACCAAAAACAAGAACAGCTAAATCTCCTCTTTCCATTCAGAGGAATCGTTGTCGGAAATTTCCTCGAGATGTCGTCCGAACCGATAACGCTAATACAAATTTATATATGTCCACACTGACCATAGCTGACCTATCCAAAACCTCCACGAATCAATCTGAACTGGCACAACTTGAGCTGATTTCAACGTAGAGCAACTTACGACTGACCTACGCAAACCTGCGATCAATTATCTCTTTTCACCTCGTCCGAAGTGAAGTGATCCAACATTAATTTGAACCAGCCAAACTTGAACCAAACTACGCGGAGTCGCAGATTGAATCTACAAAACCAACCCAACATAATTAATTTTAGCATTTGCATACTAGACTACGGAGGCGACACCAACGAGTACCCGCGTCAGGAAACTAATCCGTTCCACGATTCGTTTCGATATGCGGAATTTCGTATTACGTTTTCCCTGAGGATTACATTGTAGAATTTTAGATTATTTAATTCTTTTCATACCAAATACTGTACTCATAGAAGACCATAATTGAAGATGAAATTCGTTGGCCTTTGAGCATAGATAGACAATTATGAATGTATTAGTATGCAATTCAAAAAAATTTCATAAATTTTAAAAGCAACAGGCAGCAAAATTAAGCGATTCTTTTCGAATTTCCTTCACATTTTCTGAAAATTCCCGAGTATAAATTCAAAAGTTTGACGTAGCGTTTTTGACCCAAGAAGTCCGTTATGTGAGTCACTTCTTCACCCCTAAAAATGTTCGCAAGCCGAAATTTTCGTTGTGCGTAACCCACGAATCGAATTGCTCAACGAAAGGGAAAACAAGAAAAGAACTGTCTCTAAAAGGTGTAAATAAAAGAAGAAACGGCATCAATTTCTCGACGCAAAAAAAAACCACCCATTTTTGAAGTACAGTATTATGTTCATTTTCAGAGTCAAAAGCAAGCCAACCATCACTGGTCGAAGGTACAGCAATGTCATCAACTGGAAGTCTACATAAACGATCAGATGCGCTTCCTGTGACACCCGCAGTGCGAAAGATGGCGTAAGGAAGAAGCAGACGAAGAAGAAGATGATGGTGATGAAAAAAGTCGAAGAATCCGCGGAGATGAAATATCTCGCATGAACACATGATACACGCCCCACGGCATCAAGGAGGAAAAATTTTGAGCACATCTCGCCAGTGCCAGAATAACATACGAATTCCGTCCTGAGCAGGAAAAAAAAAAAAGAGGTGGATTCTCACTCGCTCTCTCCCTCTCTTTATACCTACCAGGCATCACAGGAAGAAGAACCCATTCTTTCTTTCTTTTTCTCTTTCTCACTCCTTTTTTTCTTCTTCTTTTTTGCACCCAACGAGTACCTCCTCCCGCACTTTCTGGTCAGGGATTCAGCTCACCTCCGGGTGAAAGATGCGAGCTTGCTTCTTGATTTGCGAGCGCCCATCTCGCGGAATTCCCCGGCGACGACGCGCCCACGTTCCCCGGTGTCGACAGGAGAGAGCAAGACCAGAGGAAAGACGTTTTCGAGGCAAAAAATAAAAATAAACGTACATGAAAACTACCGGTGTAGGCGAAGATGAAGAAAAAAAGAGACGCAACGAAAAGTGCGGACCGAGAAAACTGCAGGCATTCATCAGCCTGCAGCGACTTCGCCACTTCCACAGGCAAAAATCACATTACTGTTCCGAGAACGTCTGCTGCTAATCTCATCACTTTACGACCACATCCTTTTTCTAAATTAAAAATCAAATTTTAAAAATAATATAAACAACAGACTCGAGGAAAACTAAGTCATTCCTTTCCGCCCAATACTCAACTTCCCTGAGGGTAAATAAAATCGATTGCGACTGGAGTAAAAAGTTGTTACACGTTCAGGGAAAATCCACAGGGTGCTGATCTGTGCAGAACCAAAACAAAGAGAGCTTCAAAAAAAGGGGGGAACTGACCCCAAAAGAAAAAAATAAAAATAATGATGCATTGAACAGCAAGGGTGTTTTGTTTTCTTTTCTGGAAGAAAAAGCAAGATGGATCCCCTTTTCGGCAGAATAAACGCTGTGGAAATCGATCCAACCGGGAAGTCGTTTCCGCCACGGGTCTCCGTGCCTTACGGAAAAGGCCTCTTTTCAGGCCGAAAAACCCAAGTCGCGAATCCCATCAATCAACGAGCCACGGGCTGCCACCGAGAAAATGACAATTTTCGCATTACACACATCACTGCGGCGAAATGTCCGTGGACAAGAATACTATCTATCGCCAAAAGATTCTTCGCACACGAAGGGAAAAATCATACACGTATCTTCTTCCTTCAGGAAGATATACTGTGGGGCCCCGAGATGCGGACGTAATTCGGGCCTGGATCTCGTTTCTCCATAGACTTCAATGGGAACATATTTTATTAATTCACCTCTGCATGAAAAATTAGGAATACAGTCTCCGAAAGATTCAATTTTTTTCTTCAACTTCAAGGTACAGAAAATAAGGGGACAGAAGAAAACCTCACAGAATTTGATCATTTGGCATCGGACGGAGCTCAAGAGGCAATGCACAAGAACAAGACTAACTATACTGTGCGTGCATGATGGAAAAAACTGAAAAAAGAACACCTTTTCCTGTTTCCTGTAATAAGAATTGAAGTGATTTACTTGACACTAATTTTTTTTTCATTTTCGAGAATACTGTATAACTACTACAGTTCAATTTGTTCAAGAGATATCAAAATTTAGTGGAAAATATCTCATCATTTATGGAAAAGTTCGGAAAATGTCCATATCGCAAGACGTTTTCCGGATTTCAGGGCAGATTTTTCAGGTTCAAATGTCCCCGAATCGAATCGTCTGTACGTCGGTGTCTCCAAATGTGACAATGAAATCCGTTCGGCCTCTCAAATAAAAGATGATCGTCCAACGCGCGGAGGTTCTCAGCCAGGTTTTCGCAGAGCTTTTTTTTTTTTTTTAATACGAAAAAAAATATGGCCGTGCTTTCAGATATCATTGCTAGGAAACTCGAAAGCGCGGCGATTACTCATTGAAATGTTTAGTCCATTAAGGATTTTCTGGTCCATAAAATTTCTTAAAGCTCATGCCTACTCCATGGTTTAAAAAAATAAAAATGAATAAATTGATGAGGAAATCTTTTATCGGCGCCCATCGACTGGACATCAAGTCAAGGAAAAGCAGCCGGGACACGAGTCATGAAGAACCAAAACCAAGAGCAAGCGATTAGAATGAGGGGCACATCAGCATCAATCGACGCCGTGGCCCCTTGATTCTCTTCATCGCCGGCTCATCACACGCCGTTGGACTGGATGGGACCCCAATAACATCAATGTCCCAACAGTCGGGATAAACTCACATGAAACAAGTGAAAATAGAAAAAGAAAATTCCTCGGAACCCGCGGGCCTCTGGGCAATGATTCCGCGATCTCGGCCTCCTCTATCCTGGCTCCGTGCCAAACGGATACTTCGCCCCCGGAATCCACGCCAAAAGCGGCTCAGCCAAAATCACGCAAAAGACGAAATTCGAATCAAAACGCAGTACAGTACTGCATAAACATCACTCATGCCTACAAAGAAGATTCTGGAAATATAGAGTATTATGAAATGACGTGATTTTCAGGCATATGGAGTTCGGCTTTTCGAATTTACACCATCAACACAAAAAGTCTAATTTCAAGGGACCATCAAAAACATTCGATTTAGCGAGTTTCGAGTAATAAAAACAAGCATTTTTGTTTTGGGAAAGATAGAAAGATTGCAGGAAATTGTAAACTGTGATATTCTGGACCTTGAATTGCTTCTTGAAGGAATCGACAGGATGCTGAACTTGGAGGCACAATTAATTTTCCCAATTAGTCTTACACTTCTTTTCAAAACACATCAAGTTCCTTAATCACTGCTTTTATTTTTCCTGTGTCAAGAAAATATTTGTAAGAGCCAAAATGCCTCATAAAATTTGAGGCTCAAAAGGCCTCACTTAAGAGAGGAAAATACCTTGACTTTGAGTGGATTTTAATGCATTGTTTCTAAAGGCATTCAGATGGCGACTTGAAAAAAAAAATCAACTTCGGGAGGTTCGAGATATCGAGGTTCAACTGCAGTTTAAACATCCAGAGACGTTTTCCCCGGAAAATCGAAGTTTCCATTACAACCGATAAAAATGTAGCTTGGAGTTCAGATTTTTCAGAGCTCTTCACTGAAAACGTGAAAGGCCCGTTTTTCTATTCTTGCCAATCTGACAGGGAGACATTTGCGGAAACAGAATTAGCCGAGGGGACGCCGGGCCGGTCTTGTTCCTCGTTTCATCCCTGTCACAGAACGTCGGTCGACAAAGAAAAAGTAAGAGCCTTCATAGTACGTTTCGACGTCCGAAAACCAATTATAATCTCATTTTCCTCGTCATATCCACGGCTCTGACCCATCCCCTTGGCTTACCCAAAAAAAAAAAAAAAAAAAGAAGTAAAATCTCGGGGCTGAAGGAGCAGCTCTCCAACGACCTCGTTCACCTCTGCCCATCTTCCGCATCATGGCATATCAAAAGAAGTCGAATATATTCCGGGGACTCTTAATTTTACCCCCGGGAATGAGCCTTTACCAGAGACGATCTTAACTTGGGGTTAGAAAAAAAAAAGTAACCATGCTTGGCATTTGGAACCAATTATTTTTTCCCCATCTTTCTGCTTCAAGCCTTCTGTGCAGAATCGTTTGTTTTTGTCGTGCCGCTCGTCATTCAGAAGTACTGTACAGTACAGTACTGTCGTAAACCGATGGAATACTTTTTCAGACCAGCCGTTATATTGTACGGTAATTTACTTTTAAGTTAACGCATTAACTTTTCCCCCACTTTCAGTTGACCACTAAAAACGCTCGGAAGGAAGACTTCAGATTTTGGAAGCAAATCGTTCAACAGAAAATTCGGAAATACTTGTGCAGTGAATTCAGAAATAAATCCGGATTTCGATTAACCCAGTCCACATTCCGTTTCATTGAAAGAGAAAATACAGCGCACAATATACGTACAGAGTAGACTGTACCTCCGAAATATTAACGCGATTCACTCTATTCCTGTTTCATCAAAAAATTTCCCAGCTTTCTGTACTTAGAAATTATCAGAAAAGTTGATACTGCATTAACAGCAATTTTATGCTCGTCATCAACGAAACTGTTTTTTTCTCACCATAAAATGTGTTCTATCGAGGACTTCGGGTACAGGTGATATTTGATTACCTGGACTTCATTCTGTGTATTTCAAGTTTAATATGATCCCAAAAAGTCGAATTTGAAAGTTCGAACAACAAAATCGACTTACCGTAATTCGAGTTATAGAGCTTCGGAAAACAAGGTCTGAAAAGGCTTGCCGTACATTTTACAAGAGGTAATTTGAGCTTAAATTATTGCTGCAACCGCGTATAATGTGTCCAAAAGTATTTCATTCTTTATTTCCACCACATAATAAAGACTAATAACAGGGAACTACAGTGTAAATGAGTCTACACTTTATAGGATACAATACTGAACCTCAAGCCAGGATTTTATGAACCAAATGAAGTTGCTCTTTTTTCTTTTCAAAGTACAGTACTTTTGTTATCATTTGAATCTCCAGTCCTTCCTTGCCTTCAAAAAATTCGAGTTAGAGATATTTTGACTGGGGAGGATCGAGTTAAAGAGGACCGACTTCATATCACTGACACACTTATATTTTTCATTATTTTTAAGTAAAAACTTACTGAAACACTCGATTCAGCATGGAGAGTTTTAAAATAGAAAGGGTCTACTGGAAGTACGGTAATTTCTGATGCATAGTATTGAGTGGAAGGAACATCATCACCAAAAATGTTGACTGAGGGTTGTCAGTGTTTCCTCGAAAAATGTTGCATTCAAAATGAATCCGTTCATTCGCTTCCAGAGTGTCGACCCTTTTTCTCGCCAAAAACTTGCTGATCAGCGGAAAAAAAATAAATAAAAATTATCCGAATGGACTGGCCAATAACACGTACAATTCGGGCCCACAATTCCCACCAATTTGGGCCCTGGAAGACAGTAGCAGGCGAATGACTCACACGACTCAGAAACGAATTTCAGGGCTTTCCCCCCCACGTCAAGAGGATTCGTACCCATCGAAACAAAACAAAAGCAAGCAGCATCAGGACCAAGAGGCCAGAGGTGGGGCACCCTTCCAATGTCGCCATCCCGGGGCAAGACGAAATCTAATATAGCCGGCGTTGATTTCCGCCAGCCCCGTCGTCGAAAATCTCATATATGCATCCGGCGAGAACAGCGAACCAACAACAATCATGTGACATCGGGGAGGAGGTACCCAAAGTTTTGTTGTTCAGTTTTTTTCAGGACCGCATGTTACCCGCAGTTCGGACGGGTGTCACAGCGAACAACACACACACACACACACACACACGCTCGTGCGACTCGGCCAGGATCGGGACCTGCATTCTGATTTTACGGTTCTGACGGTCGTCTCGTCACTTTGAAAAAATGTACATTTTCAGGAACTTATCGGGTTAGAGATCTGGGATCCTTTCTAGGAAATTCAACATCGACTTTCCAAATCCTAGTCGAGGTTCTTTTTTTTTATCGAATGCCAAATGATGTAGCATGTTCAAAGCATAAGGATTTGGCGAGGAATTCGATCATCGATCCGGAACCTCCTGCCGATATTTCTAAAAATTTTTACGCATATTCAAAAAGAGTCCAAAGTACTGTACTGAAAATCTATGGATTTTCACCCAGCGATAAAATTTGGTGTACACTCTTTGCAGGAATGCCAGAAGGTGACATCTACTTAGACCGAAACACCGATTGAAAAACCTCAAGCATTTTACAAGTACGGGTTAACTACCGTGTATTTAAACAGATTTTGACTACGGTACAGGACAGCTATACTCTGTTCTCAAGCATCATTTGGTTTTGTTCCTAACAATTAACAAAATTTCCATTGATCTAAAACCAGTACTAGTTGTCTCATTCACTTAGGTCTATAAAGAGCCCCCCCCCCCCCCCCCCCCCCCCCCACTATTTAAGGGAAGGCGGCATTGAAAACGAAATTCAAACTGAAAACGAATTCAAACTCTGTCTGTTTTTGAAGATTCTCATCCTCTTGGATACTGTATTTATAGCAATAACACAAGCACTTTTTTTCCAAAAACTTGAAAGGAAAAAAGAAGGCTGCGCAACCTAAAGTGTGCATAACATTTTCAAAAAATTGTGAGAATTTTAGGTGTACATTATACTTGATTGTAAAGGGGACAATGCGAATCGATTTTTTCAGAATTATTTTCAAATCCGCACAATTGACAAATTAATTGAGTTCGAGTTCAACTGATGTCCATATTTATATTCTGGCCTGTTTGATTTTTCAATATTGCAGTTTTCAGTCATTAAAAAAGGTTGCGCGTCCTACTCGGGGATCAAATCTTCTTCAAAAATTCAGGCTGAAAAATTCGGGTGCGCGTCTTAAAAGACGCTAATCCCTCAAAAATGACAAATTCAGTGATTCTTACTATAACGGGAGGGAAACAAATTCCCTCACAGTCAATTTGCCAACAAGTAACACCTCCGACGCGACCAATTCTTCCTTTTGCCCCTCGCGAACTTGCTCGCACTGATCAGAACACAAGGTCTTCTTCGCCTCATCATACACCAAATAACAGTAATCCTCACTGACTCGGCTGAACATAAGCAAGATGGTGACGGTTTAGGCGTAAGGTGTCGCCCTATGACGTGTGTAGCTATTGAAGCACCTACTCGAGACGCCGGGCCTTGTTAGGGTTGTCCCGGGTCCGCACTAGCGTTCAGAGCGATTTCCCGATTAACACGCCGACGTGGTGTTGGGTACCGGATGTTGCCCGGCGAAAAATCAACTCCGAACGAAAGTAGCTCTCACCAATAACGGGTGTCTGCAAAAAGTCCCATTCACCGAAATGACTCAGTCCGTACGCGGTAATTTGACCCGAAAAGCCTTCACCTTCCCAGAGAATCAAATGGGCATTTGGATACGAAAGTAGCTCTCACCAATAACGGGTGTCTGCAAAAAGTCCCATTCACCGAAATGACTCAGTCCGTACGCGGTAATTTGACCCGAAAAGCCTTCACCTTCCCAGAGAATCAAATGGGCATTTGGATCCGCCAGAATCACGCGAACAAAGAAAAGAAAAACCTCTTCCACCTCATTTTTACTTCGAAGAGATGCCGTAACGAGAATTTTGTAATCGAAGATCAATGCAATTTTCTGACGTCCGAAAACCAACAAAATACCAGACACCGAGAAGAAGAAAAAAAAATTCGGGAAAGTCGCCGAGATTGCATCATGGTGTTCCAAAAAAAGATTTAATCATCTTCAAGTATTTTTTAGCATAGTTTACAATCATCAGGACGAAGAGGCGCGTTATAAGCCCATATAATCACGAGCCCTCCTGTACAGATAAAACCGTGAGAAAAATAGGAAGGTTTTGAAACGGCCAAAAAAAAAAATCTAAAAAATTGGTGCCAAAAACTTCTGAAACTGACTTACGCGTTATAAGCCCATATAATCACGAGCCCTCCTGTACAGATAAAACCGTGAGAAAAATAGGAAGGTTTTGAAACGGCCAAAAAAAAAATCTAAAAAATTGGTGCCAAAAACTTCTGAAACTGACTTCGACTTGTACATTCATACACTCACTTACACTTTTTCATTAACGTTCGACAGACGGCTCCGACAGCTTTGAAATGAACATTAAAAACTAATCACAAAACTCATGCTTCTAACCTGGTGCCTGATTTCAAGAGGTAGCTTCGCAGAAATTAGAAAACAGACAACGGGGTTTTTTTTCACGAGCTGAATCCAATCTTGATGAATATCACAATTTGTAATTAAGTTTCTCAATCCACGCCAGAATATACAAATTACGCAAAACATCTCAACAACTTCGGCACGAAATACGTTTTTCAATGACCTTGAAAACCATCTTAATCAAGCATTCAATTCCCAACGCATAATACTGTACTGTAATTCAAAACTCAAGATCAAGTACAGTACAGTACTGGTGATTTTCGAAGGTACGAGAACACAAAGAAAGTTCACCCAGGAAACTTTTTCGCAACGAAAACAATCAAAGATTCATTATGGAATGCGGTGCAGACCCGGATCCACAAAGGAAGCGCGCAGAAAATGCGTTTCGATTCCTTATTCACTAGTCGCATGTTATTCTGAAAAGCAGAAACGTACCGTGTCATAACAAAAGACGGGAACCCTCGTATAGCAACACTGACATACGCATTCATTCAGGAATGAGGATAAGAACAACGACGACGACGACGACGACGAATACTCGCATCAGATAAATGGACATCAACATTTCAGAAACGACGCTTCATTTGGCCACCTGAATAACTCAACATAAATATCTGTATCCCCGAGAGCATTCCACTCTTTCTCACACATACCAGCTGCTCATAGCCATCATGTCGGGCGAAACTAACACCCAGCAGGCCCAATTTCATCACGAGATACCCCACCTCCAACTTCTCTATTCCCATTCCCGGGGCCTCGGGAAAATCGATGAATCAGGTCGCCGACAAATTATCATGGCAGCTCATCTGTATTGCTCCTACAATTGTGTCGGACAACGTCGGGGGAAAAATGCCTTCTCATTAGCTATCATATCATAGACCTCCGGCTTCATCAGTCTTCTCAGCACGAGGAGTCCTTGAAGCGAAACCCGTTAACCCATAAATCCAAGCAAGCATCCGTGTCTTATATAGTCTCACATGAACGACCTCAGTGATTTCGGGATAAATCAAATTCTTTGTGCGAGAAAAAAAACATATTCAATTCGTAGGGCAAATTGCGACACTTCCCATTTCCGCTTCGGCAGTTCAAAAGAACCTCCTCAGGTAATGTATACCGACGATGAACAGGCCGTGACTACTTTTAAAGCAATAGAAACATCAATGTGCAGAAATAAATTCTGAATTCAAACAGGAATTCTCGAAGTGAGACACTGAAAATCCGAAAAAAAAAGAATTCTGGATCCTGTAAACCTCCGCCTTCATGCCAAATAATTCCTACTCCAGATCAGTGAAATCCCCTTTAAATTGATTCAGCATTCAAGATAACCAAACGTAAAGCAAAGCATACGCGAAAAAATAACAATTGTATTTTTCAATATATTAAAGTGACGCGACTTCGCAGAATTCGAAATGTGATGGAATGCATGTGTTCCAGTACCGCATATGTAGATTATTCCACTTCAGACATGGAACACTTCGAGGGAAAAAGGAGTCATATTGGACTTGCTTGAAAAATAAGGGCAGCATTTAATGGAATGCACGCGATATTTAAAAAAAAAAAAAAGGATTTTCATAAAAGGGTCAGGAATTTACCAGACAGGATTCGAGGAAAAGACGTCCAACGAAAGGCGAGACTCATTCGTGTCCCGTAAATCAAAGGCACGCCATTTGAGTTTACGCAAAACGAAACAAATTTAAGACGATCAATTTTTTTTCGAAAAATGATAGTGACAATGCCCGCATATCCATCGAACTGCAAAATGTATGTTTTTTCTTCTTCATTGTTTCCCCATTTGGCTTGCTCAGCAACAGCAATCCACGTCCACGAACCAAACAAAAAACAACAAAACTCAACAAAAGCGACGCATCTTGCCGAGACAACAAATGCGAGCATAAATGGATGAGCCTCAGCCGAGATGGAACCCCAAAAATTTTGAGAGCAGAAAATATAAAAATAAACACGAAAATCAGTACCCCGGGCTGCTGCTTCGTTGGCTCATTCGTCGTCCGCGATAGACAGTCGGTCGTCGCTTGTGAGACACACGAACCCACGCTGATGGCTCAATCCCAACACACTACATACCCTGCCGAAACAAAGCTCGGTTTCGGTTCCGGCCGAAGAAAAGGCCCGTGGTACTGGCACCCGGGGCCGGCGGGCGACGACGGCGCACGTCAAACCCAGACGGGTTGGGACTTCTTGGAAAAAATGTTGAAGGGGATCCTCGCCGGGCGCGTGCAACTTTCCCGTTAAACTTCGGCAGCTGAACAATAGCCACTGACCAGCGCGTGTACTGGTCGGCATTCTGCGTGCCCGGTACTAGATCCCAGACCTCATTTCGCAGACAGATTCCTCGTTTTTCCTTTTCATCATTCTTCTCGTATCATCGGAAAAATAATCTCTGAAATGCTGCTCGATCAACCCCATTCTGGGCCCGCCAGCACTCATAAAAATGCAGAAAAATTTTAAACCGTAATAAATTTGAGCAATTTTGGTCTACAGCTCAGGTTCGCGGCCATCATTTAGTCTATGGATTCTCTTCGGAGATAATTTACAAGTTGGAACCCATGAAACAATTAATTTCGCAATCGTTAACATGCGTAACGGCCATAAAAGTCAATTCCAATTTGCATGGGCTCTTATTGCCAAGCATGTTGAATATTCATTTTTGGGCAAATTCCGCTTCCTTTGTTCTGCACTATACTTTTCTTTCGAACAGTTCATCATTCTACCGTAATTTTTAATTTGCCTGAGGAGGTCACCGAGCCCCTGGACACTTCAAGCAAAACCCTCACTTTTCCAAGGAGCACCGGTTTAGAATCTCTGCCAAAAAAAAAAAAAAAAAAAACCATACGAATCTGTGATGGGAAACATTTTTGTTTTGTCCCAGAAGAACTTATTAATACTTTCAATTTCTTTCCAGGAAAGATACTCTTCGAACAAAGAACTATTTATTGGCCAGTCCAAGGAGCGTTCCTGCACGAATTTCCCCACACTGTACTTGCTCGAGTTAGATTCAAAAACAGTAATTGTCACTAAATTTCGCAACAACAAAAAATGTTATGCACGACCTACAAAAATGAGAATTCGAAATAGGAATATTTGCGAGTTTGTTTTTTAGCATGGTGAAGGTCAATCGGGACGTGTGACACACAATAAACTCGGGGTTTGGCCCGTTGACTTCATCAATTTGAGGGTAATCAATCGTTAACGGAAGACATTTTGTTATAAAACCAATGAATATAGGGTTGATAAACAATTTTCGAGAAAGACCAACTCAATTAAAAATTGAAATCATGAACTTTTTAGTAGAACATATCATTACAGCAGCAATGACCATTGATGAATTCAAGAAAAAGTAGACAACACCAGGAAAGCAGGACTGAAGTACAAATGTTCAGCACGAAAAATTCAGAAAATTTAAGAGAATCCGAAAGCAGTGTACAACAGTAAAATTCAGGAAAATCACATTATTTCGATTTCAGTAATTTCATATAGTATTTGATACGAGTGAATTTCAATAGTTTTGCATGATTTCATCCTCCGGTTGGCTTACAGCTCATGGTTCGTTATTCTGAATATGAAAACATGAAATACAATTGTCCGATCTGAATAGTTTTTTACACATCAAAAAACAACAAGAATCTAGAGAAATTGAACAAAAAGGAGTACCCTTTTTGAAAATGGAGCACAAGGGATTCGGTGAAACCCGAGTACATGTCCAAGTGATTCGGGAGCGACGAACAACCGTCGCTCCTCAATCAACAAGAATCAACCATTAAACCTACGCTGTTCTTCCGGCGAGACATCCGCAATGATTGAATCTCAGTCCTATTCAGAAATTTGGCAAAGAAGCAACGACGTTAAAGCGAACACCCTATGCGTCCACCGCATCAACCCGAAATTCTGCTCATCAGGGAATTACATTTCCCGGCCTTTGGAACACAAATCCCCCAAAGCAATGCCGCTAGGGATCTATTCTGGCTTGAGTGCCAGTGACAAGTACTGATGGCTAGTAGGAAGATTGTGTCTAACCCGGACTGGCTCTCATCAAGGCAATATCTTTCAGAGCCACTGGAGAACCCAGATCAACCAGTCCTCGGCCGAAAGGCCAAAAACATGGTCATTTTTTTCCGCCATAAATATAATATACAAATTTCAAGTTTATATTAGGGATCCAATAACCTATGGTTGTCGCAGCTACTTTAACGAGAGCTTGGCTGTAGTTCTCTTTATTCGGTCGCGTGCATTTTGAGTTAGCAGTGTTTATGAACTACGATCCAACCCGAAAGTAATCCAGAAAAATTGGCCATAAACAAGCTCCACATTCCCAACAAAAAATATTTCGAAATTCGTTCACAAAAATTTGTACAGTTCGGTTAATTAATGGATTGATTTGTTAGGCACCCGATATTATACATGTTCTTGGATTTGGCCAATGCCATGGTGTCAAGCACGTTCTCGAATGCACTTCGATGTTTAATCAAATCCAAAGATTGGTAAACATTCAAAAATAACTCGACAAATGCTCAAATCGTCGAATTTTTAGAGTTTACGTAAAAAAAAAGGCGAACGTAGCGGGGATTCGACAAAAAATCACGACTACTTCATAAAACATATTCCAGTTTTTATTTTTAGGATTCGGTCCCTTTGCAGAAAGAAAAATCGCCATTTTTTGTAAAAATATGCCTCTCCATAATCATGAGCTCGATTTACTTGAAATTTATTCCGAGAACAAATATGACAGATCCACAAGAAAAATAAAGAAAATAGATGATCTTGAAGGTGATTGATTTCGGATTTTTCGTCAAAGGAAAAAAAAATGGAAAACGGACTTTGTCGGATCTCACACGAACTGAAAGCTGGGGATTACACGTATGAATGTTTTCAACAATCAGCTCAAAGAGATTCCCATGTTTCAGTTGAAATTCATTGTGTGAATACCGTATTGTATCCCACACGGTATCCGGGTGTTCATTCCTTCAACAAAAGTGTTATTCCAATATCAAGGGTAAACCAATACTGTACTGTAGTTCTTCCTACTGCTGAGTAATTTACGCGATTCTTTATTATTTCCTCATTTCTGGTGGACGGTGCCGCCATCATTTCGCAATTGATCTTGCAGCACACTTTCCTACAATCTAAGCCATCATGTTGAGTGATAGCATTGTTTTCCCATTTGGGTCATTATTTGCGTGTGAAATCGTATTCCACATTTTCTGAAAGCAGCCAAACTGTGAGTTTTCTTTAAAATGTTCAAATGCATTTGCTCTATCAGGAAAGTGAAATACTCGGGAGTCTTAACAAAATGTATCATCGAAAAACGCAAAGATTTGTTTCTCGCGAACGCGTTTAAGAGCGTGGAAGTCTCATCATTTCCCAGAATGACCTGGCGAATTGAAAAAATTGTGTTTTTGAAAGAAACATCGTAAAACAATTCAGTCTAAAAAAAAAGGGTGAATTTGTTTTCTTTTCTCAATGGAGAGGAACAAAAGTGCAAATAAAAGCATGAACATATGACGACGCACACGAATCCTATCACACCGGATCAAACACAGCGCGGAGAATGGATCTCAACGCGATGCCGAGCGGATCTGTCGGTCATCAACGACGAGCAAACAAGACTCCTAGCGACAGGAAGTGATGAACATTAACCGCAAAAATCTCCCCCTACCCCGACATGAGATGATTCTTCCTCCGCAAACCTTTCCCGCCCTGATCCAATTGACATTGGCACTGGACTGAAGTCCCCTTTTGACGAGGGCTCAACCAGCGGTGAATCGACACGGAACACGAAAGAATTCGGATTTCCGGACTAACTCCGCTTCTTTTTATTCCTTCCACCCCATTCGACCCAGTCGGGGTCGCGCGGAGTGGATTGTTCGGCGCGCAAATATTTGCAGACTCGTCCGGTGACAAACTGCCCCCTAGCCGAGTCTCAGAAGAAACGGTAAAAGGTGTTGTGCAGTTCTGCCACGCTGCTTAAAGCTTCAAGTCGCTTTGTCGCAGTGATAGTATGAGCGTTTTTGTGGTTCCAGAACTTGATTTTTGCTTTATCAGTACTGTACATGATTTTTTTGACAACACAAAAATCTCAGTAAAATTCAACGTAAAAAGCTATTATAATACGCATTGTTGTGCCAATATTTCCGATCTCGATTCACAAAATTCTCTGGGAATTTTGCGGTTTCGGTTTTTCAAAACTTTATGAATGACCATTCCACTAACATTTCTGAAAATTACCAGCATCAATTTTCGAGGTTGAAGCATACAGTATAATTTATAGAACCACGCCATCTGATCAGCCGCGCTAAAATTTTCATAATCACATAGATAATAGAACTTGAATTTTTCTTCAGCGGCTTCGTCAATTTTCTGAGTTACAACGTAAATTGTTGAAACACTTTGAAATTCGAAGGAACGTTATAGTATATTATGTCAGCTCTTTATCAATATATTCCGAACTATGAAATAGTGTAGAGTGCATTACAGTACAATACTTTTCAGCTTATTTGGACGAATTCACCCGGTCACTGGTCCGGACTGTTGAAGTACTGCAATACTTAGTCTAAATTAATAAACTGTATCGCACGTATAAGCGATAACGCGGATTATCGTAAAGTTGATCCACTCATTAAAGAAAAAATGCATGCTGCAATCAATAATCGAAAATGCCGCATCTGCTCTAAAAACAATGCGACCCGGATTTGAAGTAGCAAAAGAAAACAAACATAACAAGAATGTCGTTCCTCAGCCAAATATAAGAGAAAGAAAATAGGAAAACAAGAAATGAGGGAATTCCACGTTGACGAACGAATTCCCAAGATAGCCATCAAACCATGTTCACCGGACAAGCTCGACAAACGCTGGAAAGGGGGGAGGGGTTCGAAAAGAGCTATTCCAACCTCTATCCTTGGGTGCCGTTCTAACCGTTTCGGTCCTTTTCGGCCGAATGCGCTAGTTCGGTTTTCGTCCTCCGGCTGCCTTATTACGCTTGTTGAACTTTGGGCTGTCGCTGTCGCTTGGGTATGCTTGCCCAAGCTGTGCTGTCACGGGAAGAGATCAGCTGCCGTATTCTTCCCTTTTGAGGGACGCGTACTCTGTACACTCACACTCGTGCAACTCTCAACGCGTTTCCCCGAGAATAACACGAAACCCCGGTGGACCTTTCGGGACATCGAACTCAATCGCTGCTTTCTTTACCCTAACACATAACACGGAATTTCATGAAAAAAGTTGAAAGTTTAATCAATAAAAAATAATCCACCATGATTCCGATTGATTGCAACAGGACATAAAACTCGATGATATGCATTCCAACTCGCATGAAGGAGAAAAAATTTGAATCGAAATCAACACGAGATGAAAAAAGAACGCATTCACGATCATGGAGCGCGCTAAAAGAAAATCGACAATTTCTAAGATATCCAAGTCCGACAAGTGCTTGTGCATCAACAATCATGATTTAAATCTCAATAGCTCCTTCCAGACTTTTGTAAGAATGAGGGTAGGGCCAACGAATTCATTGGAAGAAATAAATTAAAAAGACTAATTTCAAAGCTAAAAAAAAACACAAATTGTAGTTTCGCTTCTTTGGGATACTTTACAGTACTTTATTAAATATATTTGATATCTTCGGGATAGATATATACACTATTGCTCATATTTAACCCGACGGTAGCATTCCTACTCCTTTCTTCGTTGCAATGGATTTCAAGAGTTACATGTTGAAGCATTGCCTAAAAATTGTGGCATTTCATTACACAAGCTGTACAATTTTGTTCATTACATATTACAGCAGAATCTGGTTACAACAAATAAGTGCTTACATCGAAATTTTTTAAAATCTGCTAGTCGTGATGATATTCAGATTTCGATTCAAACATTTTTCTTCATAAAAAAGCTTTTTCAAGTTCACAATTCGTCAATTGTGAAAAAATTGCACTGTATCAGATACAAAAATATACGAGGGGACTAACAAAAGTTCTCAGGATAAAAATTAAAATGGCATATGATTGAGCTGAAGAACAGTTCTTGTTAAATAAAAAATATTTACACAAGCGAAGAGCGGAGTGAAGAGCAGAAAGCTGCCACAGGGAGTTTTGCAAAAAATGCATGAAAAAAATGTCGAATAGGACAGAATTTTTTCTTTCGTGCCAAAGAATGCTTTTTCTGAGATAAAACTTTTTTAAAACTTGTTTCGCCTTACATTTGTGTGAATATAGCATTTTCATGTGCCAATCATCAACAATCAGTATTTATGTATTATTTCGGTTTCAGGAGGGCCCGCTCACCCACCGAGGGCTCAGGTCCCCCACTGCTCCTGTGTTGAACTCGTTATTTATACGTACCTTAGGCCTTAAGGCTTATATTGCGTGTCTGCCAGCTTTACTCGGCCAGAGCTCGTTTCCCGTAAATGAGATACCCGGAAGAGATGAAATGGGTGAATTCGAAGCGCCGTCCCGGAAATTTCGCCGTAGCCCAACTTTGTGAATTAGGAACGCATGAAAGGGGCAGACAAATGGGATTTCGCCCAATAATTCTCCCCCCGGTCGTCGACTACTGTAGTAGTATATTTCCACGGCGATCTCGGCACCAACAGACAACATTACGAGCAGCGTGTGTCAGCGCACCATCAAGAGTTTCAGATTCAACAACAGGAGCTAGAGAGGAAAGAAACAAGCGCAGTTCTTGTGCCCCATGACCCCTCCACTCAACCGAGAGATTTCTTTCTTGTCGCCGCATTTGCTTGCTTCTCCGCCTAATGCTGTGTTTTCCCAGAAACCCCCCCGGGGGGGTCCAGTGGCTATTCGCCAGACGGCGAAATAATGGGCAAAACCATTGAGATCACTCTGTGCGACATTGTGCGGCACAATGCGAGCGGGCGGCCGCAATAAAACCCGCGCCGGCAACAAAAGCGCACAGTTTCTTCCTTCTTATTCCGCCGCATTTTCCCTTCGAGAGGACAAGGCAGCGAGCGGGCAATATTTTTGACCCCACACACGATTGACCTCTTTCTCGGCCGATGCGAAGGACGGAATGTCACTGCTGTAACATGTACTCCAGTATCCCCTTTGGAACTGGCGACTTATATCCAAACCCGCGTCGGAATAAATACCCATAAAGAGAGCTGTACGGAATAAAAAAAAATTAAGTCACTCGCACGGATTTTTTTTTTTTTAGCGGCAGGATCATGGCCACTTCAAGATTACTAAAGCATTTCTTTGAAAAGAGTATATTGTCCTTTAATGACGAATAATAAACATGGAGACCATACATAAAGGAGTCATGGCTATGTTACGTCATATTCTAAGTTACTTCATGCTCCTTGGAATTGTTTTCGCAGGAGGTGCAATTTATCCTCTCTTTCTTTCAACCTAATGAACCAGGCAAACGTAGGTGATCGGATCATTTCAACGAATTCTCTGGATTATTTCAGTGTCTTCCTTTTATCCAAATTCTAATTTTGCAAGATTGCAACCGGGAATATTGGAAGACAAAATCGACCTAGAATTCATCATACCCTCACGGTTACGCCTCCATATTCGATATCAGACCTGATAACCTTTCAGCATTATCTGTAAGGTCCCAGTGCGATCAGGCATCATAAATGACTCGATGCATATACATAATTAATGGTTAGAATATAAACTTTGACTTTTAAAAGGAGAAAAAAAGAAATAAAAATGTGCGTTGAGGTGCAATTCTTTGATTAAAACAGGCAAGTCCCATGCGATGAGACGTCAGTTTCAACTGCATCGAGAAATATATTGAATATAAATTGTATTTCGGCTTTTAAAGATATTTTTCTGGAATATCCATATTTTCCAGCATTTACTGTATTTTTTTTTCACTGGATCAAATCATACACAGTCATCATTTTTCCACTCGTGACGTTAACAAGTTCAAAGTACTGTACGTAATTTATATAATCTTAACAATTTTGTTCGTTCGTTCACACGAGCCCTCTTGAAGAAATCCAGTCTTAGAACAAAGATCTCTCGCCAAATGTTCTTCGAAAAAACAAAAAAAATTTAAGAATTGAAAAAAATAGCTCGACTAAATCCCAACGGTTTCCGTTCTTTCGCAAAGTAATTCATAACAAAGGCAGAGTAGCCGACAGCTAAACAGAATTCAACCGCACGCGGATAAGCCAAGAGTGACAAATACTACACAGTGCCACGACGCAAGCAATTACGCGCTGCAAGATAAACCCGGCCGCTAAACGAGACCGACATTTGTTGCCGTATTTACATCAGCCAGTCCCGCAAATAACCCCCCCCCCCCCCCAACGATAAACCAGATCGAAATGAAGATGATCACACGTGGGAGGGCGGAGGGTGATTCGCTGATAGAAAAATAAATTGTGGCAGTAGAGCCAGGATAAGAGGAGGAAGGATCTCAGTCCAGGAAAACAAAACCAAACGAGAAAAAAAAACCACTGTATACATATATATTTATATATTTTATATATACAGTATAGACAACAAAAATAGAAGACATCGGCAAGAAGATTGCATCATACAACTCGACTACTCGAGCCACGCGCGTATATCCTGCACATCGGATATCAAAACTAATGGAGATCGCGCGTCAATTACTGTTGGGAAGACCGGGTGCAACGCCGAGTACCACGATAATGCATAAGAACAGCTGCGACGGAGATGAAGGGGAAAAGGAAAGACGGGCCAGCAGAGAAGGATGTGCCCCAGGGACACTTGCGGGACGCCGAAAGAAAACAGAAAAGCTGGGCGAGGATGCGAGGGAGGGGTTCGCTTCAAAAGTCTAGCGAATCACACGCAGATTCTCACTCAAGTTGGATGAAATCGAAGCTGCATGCCTCATCAAAAAACCCGTTTTCTTATTCGTTTGTGAGAAAACAAAAGTCATCGCTCTACAGATGTAAGAACTTGAAACAGAAAACAAAGAACTTTGCGGAAAACTGCATTGCACAGAGAGGATTTCCTGGAAGAAAGGAGCCATTTACTCTACTTTCAAACCTGCCCAGAGTTCATCAACCACAAGGGCAAAGTAAATTATTTTATTAGTGCTCAACTTAAGGACAAACCCCGTTCACTCCAACGATGACATCAACACTACTTTTTCATGAGTAGATTATCGCGTCTACGAAGTTCGTCATTTATGGTGAGAAAAAAAAACCAGACGGAAATGCTATGAAATGAAATATCGATGTCAATCAACTGGCGCCTTATTGTCTCGTAAAAAGATGTTCAGTCCTCCCTAAAGATCTTCGAAGTTCTGCACGATGTTTCTCATTAAATATCTGCTTGTATCTCAACTTCACATGTTCGTGAAAACAGTTGAACTTCGAAAACTCGAACCTCGCTATGTCAAATTTTTCACGTCCCTGTCATGAATTACGTAAGAATGAAAGCAATAAAAATCTTCTAAACTTGAGGGCTTTTCCTCCATAACACGAATTTTCAGAAGACCTTTCGACTAATAATATATTGAAATAAAACACGAGAGACGCAACAAAAAATTGGCTTGATAACATTTTGAAGCAAACGAGAGACTAATTGGACAAATAAACTCTTGCCTTCAGAATATCACTGCAAAAATTACTTATTATTTGTATTAAGTTCCTGAAATTATTTATTTCCCTCAACAAGTTGCTCGTTTTCCTACCTCGATTTTTTCGCTAGTTCCTTGAAATTTCGACTTGAAGAGGTTTGACTAAAATAAATACCATTCCATACAAGCCAAAATATACCAAGACAAAATAAAAGTTGATCACCACATTTCACGCGCTTCAAAGGAATATACGAAACGCAAGACTTTCGAGAAACCCCTCGCAAAAAAATAACTCGGAAATGAATAAAAAAAAAAAAAAGGAGGTTCACCGCCAGAAGCCAATCCCCATAATGACTCCCTCTCGCACACAGATTGAACTTGACATCCGCACCCGTGATCAGGGGAAAAATAGACCCGGCTAACGACCGAATCAATCCCCCGACTCGCGGGAGATACCGGAACAAACCAATGCCGACATCGCCGTTTCGTGAGCGACGGAACCGGGCCGGAAATAAGAACGGATCCGGGAAAATGTACTCACGATATTTCTCCGAATGGAGCGAACGCCTCCCGCAGATTCTCCGTGTTGATCTCCGGACTCAAATCTCCGACGAAGATGTGGTAGTGCTCTGCAAATACAACGAAAAAGAAACCACAACACAAATTAATGCCATAGATTCTTTGCATTCCCTTGAAAGAAAAAGAATAAAGTCCCCGCCATACTGAAGCGGATCGATCGCATCAAAATTCAATAACGACCTGCCAACAGAACCGGAACCACAAATCCAGTGCTCCTCGAAAATTCTATCCCAAAATGGGGGAAAGTACAATTTAAATTCTGCATAATTTTGATAAATCATCCAAAATGATAAAAATTTACTTTTAAAGAAACCGACACCGAACATACGCAATAGGGAAAGGCCAATTTTAAAACGCGTAAAGCCCCTCAAAATCTGATCCTTCAACGAGGATGGGAGTCCTTCAGCCATCGTATAACGCTGAATTATCATAAAATGCTCGTCATGTGGCATACGACCAAATTTACAGACGTAAGCAGACACACACTTTCCAGCAGGAGACAAATTTATCTCAACATGATCGTCACGTGCGAGTTGGGCTGATAGAAAGCTTTATTGCTTGAAACGTTTCACAGTTAAAAAAAAAAACCTGAACAGTATGGATTTGCAATTCAAACTCAGCTTGATGTTGAAACTTTGTACTGCTTCGATGATACCCGAATTTGCCAAAATTCACGCATCCAGGTTTAATTATCAATGCATCACCATCCAATTTTGATTCTCCCGCCAAATCTTTAAACATTTTCAAGAAGACGTCAGAGACGATGAAAAGATTTCCAAATTCTTCATACTAAATTCGACGAAATCTGTACCGTTGGGATTTGAGAATAACGTACACCCCGGATTGAAGCTATACCGCAGTGCGGCGCTACCACGCGCGATTTTAATCAAGGACAGAAAACATTTAATGGCGTACAAGACGAATAATACACGCGAGAAAATTTGCAGCACTAAAAGTTCTCTTCCGCATGGATCCCCCACAACCAGAACTCCTTATTCTCACCCAAAATTTTCGTCGTCAGCGAGATAGCGAGTGAAACTGATACTCCGCCGATTTAAGAGAGCTGGCAATCCAGCCTTGCCACCTCCAGAGGTCGATTAATCAGACAACCCTATCGACCTCGGCAGACCCTAGCTCGCCCTCATTACCCTCCACTCTCTGCTCGCAAATACGCAACACAATCCCTACGCCTGCATCTCAGCAGCAGCACCACCGCCGAACGAACGGAAACAAGCATTCCATTAAAACGTTCCCAGAGCATGGCAGGGGATATTAGAAATTCCAGAGGCCAGGTTTTCGATTAGCGGAGCCAGAGCGAAGCAAGATAGATCGCGAGTGGAGCTCAGGGGGGGGGAAAGGAGGAGCAGCAGCAGCAAAGGTTGGGCTGCCGACTGACGGCCGGCATCGGGAAATAACACCCATGCAGGGAATGGTTCCATTCCGACAGTCCAAGCACCGGAAGGAAACGCCGCGTGTTCTGCTGGCCAGGCGAAAGGGATTCGCAGGTATCCATAGAATGAATGCCAACGAATTTAAAAAAGAAAAGCAACAATTTCTTTCAATTCCAGACTTTTCTGCCACAACTAGTACGAAACTAACTAAAGCATTCCAGTTGCAGTAACGTTTGAAATGTCAACTGCATTTAATGTGTCAACAAGGCAGCGCCAAGTTTTTTCAAGGACGCCTGGAAGTGTTGATTCAGTTGAGGAACGAGATGCAGTACATTATTTCAGAAAGGTAAATCAAATCGGCAATAAAATTTACCGTCAAGTTCGATTTTGAAAAATTTTCATGTCAAGTTTAATTTTTTAACCTTCGGTTCTTCCGTCTTCCGTATTGCGATCAACCGTAGTCCGAAGTACAGTACAGGTGAACTCTCTTTTCAACGATCTTCAGACCGATTTTTCCTGGTCCCTTGAAGTTCGTTGTGAAGAGAGTCCACGTATACTACGCGACCATCCTCATATGCTAATTATTGCCCTTCCAAACCATAAACTCGTTGATAGGAAGTTAATCGAAGATGCCCCAACTCAAGTTAACCCAATCTGACCACGAAAACTTCGCTTGGAATCGCGCGTATTGCCGAGGACAAAAATGCCCGATTTTTCATTTCACCTTCATCAAAATTTGGGAGCAACACACCTTTCATGACGGCGTGAAATGGTCATTGAAAAAAATAAGAACAACTCTCAGTTTTCAAGTTTAAATTTCCAATCGTATTTAATCGAAGAACCCCTTTCGAAATTTCCTCGCGAACCGATTGAGGTGCAGCTCCTACACGCGCCAGAGATTCCTGGGACACCAGGGGATTCCTTCTCATCAAACTGAAGCTCCTCCAGCGGCATTCCCAGAAGGCCCAACACTCCGTAGCACGGGGTGATCTCCAACTTCGTAATCCACAGAACAGTTTGGACAGAAGACTCAACATCATAAGTTTATAAACAATTTAATACTTGATGGATCCATCTTCAGGAGAAAGGTGGTTCATGGCATACATAGCATTCAATCCACCGCAAGAGATTCACAATGAATTTTGAAAATGGCAATTACAAGAAAAATGTAGCATTTGCATCTTGCACTGCGAAACCAGTTCTTGCTCGTTGAAAGAAATGGACCCGAAGTGCTTCCGACGATTTTTCAAAGTAAATAAGGATAGGCTCGTTGGATCTGGACTAAACAATTCGTGGTTCGCAAAATATCCTAGAGCCGAGAGCAACTTTTTTCAGCCAAATAACTAGCGCTTTTCTTCTGTCAAAGAAGTACAACAGGTTTCATTTTCCACGATGAAATCGAAGCCACGCGTGTTTTAATATTTTGTTTTGTTTTCAGCATGCAGTGAACAAAAAATGCGAGATGTTGAAACGTGTTTTTAGAAACTAGTCGAACGAGGGTTAGAAGGCCTAATATAAGACATATTCGAAAGTTTTTGAAGCACAACATAAACCCGGGATTAAGGTTGCGTCATTCGGGATTAGGTTATTCTCAATCAAAAGTTCAATGTTTTGTATTCTGTCGGGCCAATCAAAGAATTCAAGTGTTACATTCGGCTATTTTGGCTTACGCTCACATTAGTTGCCACCATTGCGGACAAGAGTGCAAAAATTAAAAGATAAATCGGAAAAAGTGCAGCATCGCCTGCTACAACAAAGGAGCATTGTACTGTACCAGGCTCCCCTCAGGGAGCTGAAAACCGTCACGTGCGCCTCGAGGGTTCTTTCATTTACTTTCCTTCTCGAAATGTTCACAGGTACAGGTACTGTAACTATGCCATCGCCAAATGCATCACGAACTCGGGCGTGGCGAACGAACACACATGTCGTAAGGTGTGCACGGTACATACACCGACGACACACGCCACGACATGTGCAACTCTCGAGGACAAAAAACACGACGGGGGTAGCCAGAGCGGGAGGCAAAAATAAAAGGTCTCGTCAAGACCATTTAATCACCGGCGAATCGCGCAATCTTGCAATTCAGTCGACAATCTCACGACCTCCGAAATAATGAAACAATGGTTCATTTCCCCGAGGCCCCTCCGGGGGTTCATCCGGGGCTCGCGCGTGCTCTCCTCGTTACCCCTCGCGGAAGCTCATCCGGTCGAAAAGAACCGAGTGGAATGGGCAATCAAATCCCGCACGTCTCACTTCCGCCGTACAGGGGAAAACCCGAGAAGGTGAAGAACAAGGACTAGAAGAAGAAGAAGAAAAAGATGGGGGATTGCAGAGTGGAAGAACGAATCCCGGGGATTCCTGACGAAGTGGAGTAGGATGCGGAGGAGGATGAGGAGGAGGTTGAAACGGGTCCCCGGGCGTAATCCGCGCTCGCTGTTATTCCTCGCCTCTTCCAGTGTCAAATTTCGCACTGCAGCAAGGTTCATTTGGCGCAAAACCGGCTACGTGTCACCTTCTCTGCCATTACTAACATCAATGAACACACACCCGAACTCGACATGCACAAACATACATAAGGCTTCTATTTTGAAGCACGGATCTTCATTTTAGAGTTGCGCCTCGCCCAATAAATCCAATTCGTACATCGGTATGCTACATGCAATTCAACAAGGCCCTTAGGTAACAGAGGGAGTTTTTGACATTTCCATGACACAAAAATGGGTTGAAGTTCCTGATTCAGACACTTCGGGTACCAAAACAAACTACGTGCTTGCTTACGCGCGAAAAAACAAAATAAATACCTCAAGTCGCAGCTTTTTAACTAATGGTTCCGGCGAACCACCAGTACCACTTGATAGCCACACGGTGGTGCACGAAATTACACGAAATAATTCGTAAGAACTGGGATTTTTGACTGTTGGAAGAAGTACAGTAAATCGTTCAGTGGTACGCGTAATTTCCCATAAACGAAGAGAATTGTGTCGAATGCAGGCTTCTAAAATAATGGAACCTGCTGATACAAAAGAAAAAAAAGCACGGAATGCATGATGAATCGAAAATGATTGAATATGAATTTTCAGGGGGTGGGAAGGGAGGGTACAGTATTTTTTGTTTTTGTTGAAACGACTAAAGGCTCTGCCCAGGTGATCTTGACGACGCGGATACACCGAAGAAATTTTTTCTGTAGTGCAGTACATGGACTCTTTCCCGCTTTAAAAGTAGTGTACTGTATTTCGTTCAATCGATAATACCTTTCGAATAAACCGTATTTTTTAAATTTCCGATAGTCCAGGATATAGAAGCTCGGTGGCTTCGCACACAAACCATCGGAATGAATTCCCGACAACAACAATGAAAAACGTTAGTCAACATGGAAGACGACGAAAACTCTTTACACAGTACTGTTTCTCGTACAGTATTTTCTTATAGTCCCTCCGAAATGAACTTACACGCGAAAAATCTCAGCGACGCTTGTCGACTTCGTCACGACGAGTGCAAGACGCTCAAGCAACAACACCGTTTCCGGTTTGTTTGTTTTGTTTTTTTCCCCCTCCCCCCCGGCCCCGTTTCCATGAGCCAAGCATCCGGAAATCGAATCAAGCTTGTCGCGGCAGCAATCTACGAGTTCGCGCATTTTCTCGCTTCCCTTTCGTTCCTTGGCCACCCGCTCTTCCTACATTTTCTCAGGCCGTTGAATTCGGGCTCCCGAAGCTCGAGGAATATCAACTTGTTTGCCATCTCTATTTGCCTCAATTTTCCACGTCCCTCGATCTCAGCAGGTGTGCCTAGTGCCTCAAAAAAATAAATACGAATAAGAAAGGAAAAAACTCTTCATTCGAGTGCTTCTCATCGGGCAAATAGCGACAGCGACAAGAACAGGGCGAATTCCCCCATCGCGTTTCCGTCTCCCAATCGAAACCAGAATTTATCGCACACGTCGATGGGGCACCGACTTTCTCAACCAGGCATTGCATCTCGTCAAAAATTTTATCGATCGATTCGACCCGTTCATTTTTGCGCCAGTATTTTAATAAAACCGACGAAAAAAGTGCATTTACAGAGACAAGCCATCTCACACTTGTATCATCACCAGCAGGTGAATTTGACGAATTCGTCCGTTAACATCTTCCAGAGGAAAACCAGATCGCATTGGAACTCCTCAATGCTGTTCTCAAATAATGTAATCGTGAATTCGATAGATTTGCAGAATAATGCTTCTGAAAGATGTCATTAAAAATGAGAAATAATAAAAACTTCAATCTCCGTTTTGCTTGGAGTCCTCTCACTCGAATGTTTCCAGAACATACCACTACGGTGCTCGAAAATTGCAAAACAATTGCTGAGGTTTCTTCACGTTATTGCAATACAGTATATACGGTGCATTATATTCTAGATCTAGATCCTCGGTTACGTGCGTCTTTCGATCATCCCGAAGAAGGCATGCTAATCTATTCCCCGAATAATTCAGGAAGCAAAAATGCTTAAAAGCGTCTTGGTCAACATTACAATAAGTTGATCTTGACATTTCCACCTTTCAGCATAATTCCCATAATTTCTTTTTTTTTCATAATAATTCAATATGCAATCAAGCCATCATCTCGGCTATCCAACTCACACGCTGTCGAAATTTCAGTGAATTGAGATTAGGATACCGAAACAGCTCTCATAATGTCAATCCCATGCGAAAATCGATTCTCGACAACCATAAAGAGTGAGTGTGGGGGTAAAACCTCGGGGAAAGTACTGCACTGGCAAATGGCAACGGTGATCGCGTTCGAGGTTAGATTCCAAGCAAACTCCTGGTATGACAAAGTGAAAAGAATAGTTAGCACGCGACAGATCAGAGCCTTCTCTTAGCTAGTTTGTTCTTGGGTCGTCGCCGTCCAAAGCCCGTTGAGCGCCCTTTTAAGACTAGTACTGGCGTTCTTTTGTATGTCGAGTAATGGCCGATAAGAGCGAGACAAAAAACAGTTCCGGTTCATGCAAATGAGTCCAACGAACAACTAACGGCCAATAACCATGTCAGTTATTGCTCCGCAGCTGCATTAAGGGCTGTTGTTGAGGACTCAAGAGGATGCTATCGTACAAGGAAGTACCGCACAGAACAATAATTTTTGGCAGTAAATTACTATCCATGAGGAAAAGTTCAACAAATGAACTGATAAATCCCTAATTTGTTATCAATGAGACCAAATTATGCTGGACGTTAAATGGATTCAAGAACAGTACTGTATTAATAAAAAAACACTGGAAGACATGAATCCGATGTCCAGACGAGGCAAAAATGGATGCAGATCTGAATAAAGCTTGAATTGAGGGGATAATCTGCTTGTGATTCAATCGACAAAGACCCAGCTCATGAGAAAATTGTGACCTGCACAGTGAAGCTTGAATAGTAGGTGATCCTGATTGATAAGAAATGCTAACTTCTCGCACATTTTCAACAATAAAAAAGTTGATGTCCAGGAGTGGCTGTGCAACTCGAGCTTATCTGAATTGAGGAAAATCTTCTAGGAATCGTCATCTTTTGAAAATCATTTGTGCGAAATAAAAGATCTCTTCTCTCAGATCTCTTCATAGAAGCAGCGTTCAATCGTGGTTTAGATGTAGAAGACAATCCATTCTTCTGAATTTGTTCATTGCTTTGAATTAAAATATCAAATATTCCTCGTGAAATATTCCGATTAACGACTGCGTCCGAAAGCTTAAGATAAGGATAAATTTGGCTCTAGAAAACCCGAAAATCAGCTATGCAAGACTCACTGCACTTGTACTTCGCGGTGACCAAAACACATCTGCTTTATTTTTCAGGAGCTTCACCATCGAACCCGCGGATTTTGGTAATAAAGTCCTAAATGAAGATGCAAGCTTTGGGAAGAATAGCCGAGAATTTCTGCGTAGTAAAAAGGCCTCATTCGTGAAGTACAGTAGTCTTTTCTCTTTTTTTCGTAACAAAATCATGTTAAAAGACACACGTCAATTGGCTACGCCACATGATTTGGTCACAACAAGGGCTCCTCGAGAGGATTAAAAGGTGGCGAAAATCTTTTTCGAGTCAATCATACTGTCAACCAGATTTGAGTCATACCAATAAAAGTTATATAATTTTTCATTGTCCCGGCAGAAACCCCCCTGAGCAAATTTCACGCGTGGGCGGCAAATCATTCTCACAAGCCTCGCAGATACAATACTTTCAGCACGCAAACCCAACAAGACGGCGAAAATAACCCTCGCTCCGAGTCCGCGGCGTGCAAGTGGCAGATCAGCACCAGACCGGCGAAACAAAATCAAAAACGAAATGATCAACGCGTAACGCGCTTCGCACCCCGGCAAAAATGGCAACAACAACAAAAAAACCAAAAATTTTTCGAGACGAGATGACGCAGAGGCACGAACAACCTGCTCTTACTGACAATGTACAAGGCCTCGTCCTGCCATTTCCCCACGCCGGCGGGGGTCATCAAATTCGAATGACCTGTCGTCGCGTCAGAGAAGGTGCACGTCTTTCTCAATTTTTCTTTTTTTTCTCGTCCCCAATGTTTTTTTTTTTTTTGCGCAAGGTTCCATGCGACGACGAGACAACAACAACGCTGTCGGCGGCAGGAAAACTCAATCTAAAGCCTGCCACTTCCCACCAAACACATACTTTTCTTTTCCTGAGATTTCCCCACACAGCCAATCACTGCCACTTCCTTTACATACCCACCCGAACACAGAAGATTGTACATTCCATCCCCAGCATTTATTACGCGCCCTTCCAACCCTCAGAAAGAAATCCGACCCACGGTTTCCTCATTTGCACTTACCGGTAATCCCTCTCTGATCACGAACAGCAACGAATTACATAAAATCTCTTTCTTCTGAAGTAGACACTTTACTCGTGAATGATTCAGCTTTGTTATAAACTCGTTTGAATCGTACTTTTGGGTCGTTTGTGTTGGAATACCCCTAATGCATTATTTATACGGGAGATTTCTCGAAATTCTTGCAAGTCGAACACAAAATAGAGGTCTCCATTTTTTTATGCAAAAGGTTCGGAGAAATGGCTTTCATAAGAAATTAGTGGGGAAAAACCTGAGACAATTGAGTCGCGACACAAAAGAATGTTTCCTATGTTCTGAGGGGTTCTCACCACTCCAAACGAGAGAAGCCTGTACAAAAATTGTCGATTTTTTTTTACAGCAGCGATTCTTCGAAATTTTCACTTCTAAAATCTTAGAAAGAACACAGTCAAAAACTGTTGGCTTAGTCCTCGTCTTGAACTTTTAACGAAGCGATAATTTGTACAGACAAAGAATATTCTGGACCTTCATTTCTCCCGTGTGATTCGAGATTTACCACCGCATTCACAGCGTTTTTTCTTTCACGGGATCATTTCAGCAAAACTCTGTTGCTCATTACGTGTTTGAGCCCATGATTCAATAAAGCTCAAAATACCAGGTACCAATTTCGCTTGCAATCCAAGTCTTCCGTGGAATGAAAGCCTTCTCACTTATGATCATGCAGATCAAAGCTTTTCTCTCGTAATAGGTGCTCATGATGCATACAGCTCATCGTGAAAAAAAAAACATTCCACGATGCGAAATGAAACCAAGTGACTCAGTTCCCGCAAAAACTAACCAACGTGAAATCACCAACCCGAATGCAATAAACGCAGTCCCTAACTCATCACGCGCGTACCTTTAGATTTCATCAGAAATCGTGTTCGCTCACACAATCCATCATGAATAAGTGAACATCCCCGGCACGAGCGAAGTAACAACCCGAGACTGATATCGAAAGAAGTGTGTTCGGGGACGACGACTCAGAGCCGAATTTCGTATCCGATTCGATTCCACAAACAAAGCTATCTTCCTTGGCAACATCACAAACGTCCCCCTTTTTGGACACACCAGCTGAGCAGCAGCAGAAGCAAAAGCAAAAGGAGGAGGAGTAGTATCAGAGCTGGGAAATATAAAGCGCGGAAAGTGCATCGAGCAGGAAGGAAAACTACATCCGCTGGACGTGTGTGCCGCCACTTCAAAGGGCCGACCGAAAATTCCCAAGCATTTTCACGCCGGAAGTCGTTCGCTTTCGCAAGAAAAGAGAAAAGTCAATGATTTGTGCCAGCCAGCCTTTCCATTTATGAAAGGCACCTCAAAAATACAGTACGACCATCAATTGACAGATCAGGGCTCATAGTCGGGACAAGTTCCACATTTAATTGCTTGAACAGCGAAATTCGGATCATAACTTTGATGCTGAAAGTTTCGAAGGTGAGAAATGTTCTTCAGCATAATCTGGAAGACTGAGGGATTTGCATATCGGTAAAGAATTTTACTAGCGGAAAAATATGAAAAAAATAAGGTAACAGTCGTCAGGATATTAATGAATGAGCTATAGGTACTGTAGTTGCACATTTCATTGGATCGGGGTTAAGCAGTGGACGCATAATACAGTTTTCAAAGCAGTATATGTTACCGTAACAAAGCGAAGTTTTAAGTCCAAAATTATGCTACTGTAATATATTTTGGAAATGTGTTTAATTGAATTCGATTCATAAAGTCTCGGAAGAGAATCGATCAAACAAGAACCCGGCAGCGGCAGGTTTCGGGCAACTCGCGGGAAAATTCTGATCATGACCGCAAGAAAACATACAGCTCATTACCGGCTATTCTCGCTCTGTTTTTTACAGTTCCAGTTCATGCAAATGAGTCCAACGAACAAGTAACGGCCAATAACCATGTCAGTTATTGCTCCACAGCTGCATTAAGGGTTATTTCTGAGGACTCAAGAGGATGCTATCGTACAAGGAAGTACCGCACAGAACAATAATTTTTGGCAGTAAATTACTATCCATGAGGAAAAGTTCAAAAAATGAACTGATGAATCCCTAATTTGTTATCAATGAGATCAAATTATGCTGGACGTTGAATGGATTCAAGTAAAGTACTGTATTTTAAAAAAACCACTGGAGGACATGAATCCGATGTCCAGACGAGGCAAAAATGGATGAAGATCTGAATAAAGCTTGAATTGAGGGGATAATCTGCTTGTGATTCAATCGACAAAGACCCAGCTCATGAGAAAATTGTGACCTGCACAGTGAAGCTTGAATAGCAGGTGATCCTGATTGATAAGATATGCTTACTTCCCGCACATTGAAAAAAAAGAAAAAGTTGATGTCCAGGAGTGGCTGTGCAACTCCAGCTTGCCTGAATTGAGGAAAATCTTCTAGGAATCGTCATCTTTTGAAAATCATTTGTGCGAAATAAAAGATCTCTTCTCTCAGACCTCTTCATAAACGCAGCGTTCAATCGTGGTTTAGATGTAGAAGACAAACCATTCTTCTGAATTTGTTCATTGCTTTGAATTAAAAGAGCAAATATTCCTCGAGAAATATTCCGATTAACGACAGCGCTCGAAAGCTTAAGATAAGAATAAATGTGGCTCTAGAAAACCCGAAAATCAGCTACGCTAGACTCACTGCACTTGTACTTCGCGGTGACCAAAACACATCTGCTTTATTTTTCAGGAGCTTCACCATCGAACACGCGGATTTTGGTAATAAAGTTTTAAATGAAGATGCAAGCTTTGGGAAGAATAGCCGAGAATTTCTGCGTAGTAAGAAGGCCTCATTCGTGAAGTACAGTAGTCTTTTCTTTTTTTCATAACAAAAATAAAAAATCATGTTAAAAGACACACGTCAATTGGCTACGCCATATGATTTGGTTACAACCAGGGCTCCTCGAGAGGATCAAAAGGTGGCGAAAATCTTTTTCGAGTCAATCATACTGTCAACCAGATTTGAGTCATACCAATAAAAGTTATATAATTTTTCATTGTCCCGGCAGAAACCCCCCTGAGCAAATTTCACGCGTGGGTGGCAAATCATTCGCACAAGCCTCGCAGATACAATACTTTCAGCACGCAAACCCAACAAGACGGCGAAAATAACCCTCGCTCCGAGTCCGCGGCGTGCAAGTGGCAGATCAGCACCAGACCGGCGAAACAAAATCAAAAACGAAATGATCAACGCGTAACGCGCTTCGCACCCCGGCAAAAATGGAAACAACAAAAAAAACCAACAATTTTTCGAGACGAGATGACGCAGAGGCACGAACAACCTGCTCTTACTGACAATGTACAAGACCTCGTCCTGCCATTTCCCCACGCCGGCGGGGGTCATCAAATTCGAATGACCTGTCGTCGCGTCAGAGAAGGTGCACGTCTTTCTCAATTTTTCTTTTTCTTCTCGTCCCCAATGTTTTTTTTTCTGTTGCGCAAGGTTCCATGCGACGACGAGACAACAACAACGCTGTCGGCGGCAGGAAAACTCAATCTAAAGCCTGCCACTTCCCACCAAACACGTACTTTTCTTTTCCTGAGATTTCCCCACACAGCCAATCACTGCCACTTCCTTTACATACCCACCCGAACACAGCAGATTGTACATTCCATCCCCAGCATTTATTACGCGCCCTTCCAACCCTCAGAAAGAAATCCGACCCACGGTTTCCTCATTTGCACTTACCGGTAATCCCTCTCTGATCACGAACAGCAACGAATTACATAAAATCTCTTTCTTCTGAAGTAGACACTTTACTCGTGAATGATTCAGCTTTGTTATAAACTCGTTTGAATCGTACTTTTTAGTCATTTGTGTTAAAATACCCCTAATGCATTATTTATACGGGAGATTTCTCGAAATTCTTGCAAGTCGAACACAAAATAGAGGTCTCCATTTTTTTATGTAACAGGTTCGGAGAAATGGCTTTCATAAGAAATTAGTGGGGAAAAACCTGAGACAATTGAGTCGCGACACAAAAGAATGTTTCCTATGTTCTGAGGGGTTCTCACCACTCCAAACGAGAGAAGCCTGTACAAAAATTGTCGTTTTTTTTTTACAGCAGCGATTCTTCGAAATTTTCACTTCTAAAATCTTAGAAAGAACACAGTCAAAAACTGTTGGCTTAGTCCTCGTCTTGAACTTTTAACGAAGCGATAATTTGTACAGACAAAGAATATTCTGGACCTTCATTTCTCCCGTGTGATTCGAGATTTACCACCGCATTCACAGCGTTTTTTCTTTCACGGGATCATTTCAGCAAAACTCTGTTGCTCATTACGTGTTTGAGCCCATGATTCAATAAAGCTCAAAATACCAGGTACCAATTTCGCTTGCAATCCAAGTCTTCCGTGGAATGAAAGCCTTCTCACTTATGATCATGCAGATCAAAGCTTTTCTCTCGTAATAGGTGCTCATGATGCATACAGCTCATCGTGAAAAAAAAAACATTCCACGATGCGAAATGAAACCAAGTGACTCAGTTCCCGCAAAAACTAACCAACGTGAAATCACCAACCCGAATGCAATAAACGCAGTCCCTAACTCATCACGCGCGTACCTTTAGATTTCATCAGAAATCGTGTTCGCTCACACAATCCATCATGAATAAGTGAACATCCCCGGCACGAGCGAAGTAACAACCCGAGACTGATATCGAAAGAAGTGTGTTCGGGGACGACGACTCAGAGCCGAATTTCGTATCCGATTCGATTCCACAAACAAAGCTATCTTCCTTGGCAACATCACAAACGTCCCCCTTTTTGGACACACCAGCTGAGCAGCAGCAGAAGCAAAAGCAAAAGGAGGAGGAGTAGTATCAGAGCTGGGAAATATAAAGCGCGGAAAGTGCATCGAGCAGGAAGGAAAACTACATCCGCTGGACGTGTGTGCCGCCACTTCAAAGGGCCGACCGAAAATTCCTAAGCATTTTCACGCCAGAAGTCGTTCGCTTTCGCAAGAAAAGAGAAAAGTCGATGATTTATACTAGCCAGCCTATCCATTTATGAAAGGCACCTCAAAAATACAGTACGACCATCAATTGACAGATCAGGGCTCATAGTCGGGACAAGTTCCATATTTACTTGCTTGAACAGCGAAATTCGGATCATAACTTCGATGCTGAAAGTTTCGAAGGTGAGAAATGTTCTTCAGCATAACCTGGAAGACTGAGGGATTTGCATATAGGTAAAGAATTTTACTAGCGGAAAAAATAGGGTTACAGTCGTCAGGATATTAATGAATAGGTAGTTGCACATTTCATTGGATCGGGTAATTCGTCACCTGCGTATTATGTCAAAAGTTTCGTCATATACAATGGCATTGTTTCGCTTCAAAATTCAGGTTTTAATACGATGACATTATATAAAACCTTTACACAAATTAACTTAAGCTAAGTATCAGCTTGAATAAATCAATTCGAATTGTTAGCTTCCATTGGTATCTTCATCTTCCCAGCTGGAATCACAAACCTGTTTGAAAATTCGCAGGAAGAATTAAGTAGGAATCTGAAATTCAGATATGGCGACCAAGATTATGCAAAAAGCGTTCCTTTTTTCATAACAAAAGCCACGGATTGATATTTTTTCTCAATTTCACGAAATTATTATTTTTACATATAAAGCAAAGCATTTGAAGAGCATAAAGAATCGCATCGGGCAAATACTGTGCATTCGTCCAGTCGTAGTAGGCAATGAGGAAGGACAACACCGACGACCTCGACGTATTTCCGAGTCTCACCACATCCGATACTGATCGCCGCCAGGCAAATAATCGTAAAACTCCCAGGTCGTGGCAGACAAAAGGGAGCGACGACGGTACCGTCAGGAATAGCTTACGGAAGTAATGGCATAAAGAAGAAAGGGTGGGGTGGACCCTGAGCTAAGGGGTTATTGGCTCAGTAAGTTCAAAAGGATCCTCTCCGAAAAAGGAATCCCGTATTTACAGGCCGCAGTTCCTTTTTCGTCTTGCCAAAATATGGGGTAAGCTTCCTAAAACCAGACTGGGTCATTATATTTTAGATCGTCCGGTATATGCCGCGCCAATGCCGCTTAGTACTACGAACACTCAAGATTATACGACGTCTGCTATCAAATACACCTAATCCAAATTAAAAGATATTGCAAAAACTTACGTATTCCAAAAAAATATTTAATTCAACACTCCCATGATTTCATTAGCCACCTACCTGAAGATATATTCAATGTAGTTACTCATCGAAGTACTACAGTAATTCAGGAAAAATTTATACATTTTGCCTGCGTGAAGCAGGCATCGCCTACAAAAATTAAATAAAAATACATTACATAATAATTCCAATAATTTAGATGGATCACAGGGAAGGAAAGTTTAGTAAACAAATCAAGAAGATCGTGTCTTCAAAAAAGGGACCATGGACTCAACGGAAAATGTTCCTCTTCTATATTTATTCAAAGTGAGTTGTATGGTGTGATTGCGAACAGTGCTAAAGTTAGAAAAAGGAGTTGGTAGTTCAGGAAAGGACGGAAAGTTTTGACAGTTACCTCCAATCTATTTTACATGTCATGTATACGAAAAAGGCTCCGTAAAAGTACGTCAAGTAATACAAGTAATACAGTACAGTACTAGCAAAAATAATACCGCAATATGAGATGAGAATAGACAAGTACCGCGGTTGTTGTCATCAGCGGAAACGACTCCAGCATTCAAGCCATCAGTCTTTCCAGAGGGGGGAAAATAAACACGGGTCGATGTTTGACCAAGAACCTCGGTTCGCTACACAACCACAAGCTGATGCAACGGGGCACAGGATCGGACTAAATAAACGCGATGCGGTCACCCGGGTTTGTTCGAAGAACCGTGTCACATGGGGTCATTCATCGACACAATGGCCGACGCCAATGCCCTTTCCACTATCAAATACGAAGCTAAATAGCTTGAATAAACGGATACCATTCATCAAAATGCTAAAAATCTTGTTTTCTGTTTCATCGATTATTTAAATACGACGAGTCAATTGAACAGATTCTTTTTTCGGGTAAACTTTCGTGATGAGCTGCAAGTGCAAACCTGCAGTGGGGATTTTCAAACCGGTAGTACACGAGGCACTCGCTAAAAAAAATAGAAAGAATTGTCGGGGAGAAAATTACCGGTACTCAACATCACTTGTGCGAAAAACTAACTTGAATTCATATATTGAACACGAATTTAGCTAAGAAAAACACTAGGCACATGAGTCATTGAAAAAATTTCGCATTCTGAGATTACAAATTGAATACTTGAAGTGAACTGAACTCAGTTTGAGGAAATACACAATACTGAAAATACTAGTTTGAGGCTTTAGAATTCGGGTGAAGCCTGAAGAAAAGGATGCATTGAGTAAAATCCACGCTGTCTGAAGAATGGTATAATTTACGAAGTGTTGGCCAATTCGTCAGGAGTGTTGCTGAAATAAAATATAAAACACACTTCGAATCTTATAAATATCAAAGGTGTCTTGCTCGAGGGACTTATGAACTGAATTAATCCAAGGGCTCAACAGAGAAATTGCAGAACTTTTCTCAACAGTAGATCGATGAACTTAGCGCACGAAGGCAAAGAAATCAATTGGCAATCTGCTTTTGAGCCAAGGCCTCCATCAATTCATTCCCGAAAGAAAGAAAAAAAACCCTCAATAATCTCCTAAAATGAACATTAGGAATCGAAATGAGAACCCGTTTCCAACTGGAAAAGGGTAAATAATGAAAAGTGCTGCGAAGAGACAAACACGTTTAAATTAATTCAAAAATCCCCGATTCCATTAGTTAGTCGAGTTCAGACTGAAAACGAGTTCCAGGATGAAATTTGTGTCCATTCCCTAGAGTTAATAAAAGCAGCAAATTGGAAGCCGTTCAAGCGCGTTTTCTCCCGCTGCAAAGCATGTTCATTACGATTCGTTAGACGAAGTCACATACGAATACGAGCTACGTTTCCCCTTATTGCACACAGCAAACACGCGTTCGCCGATCTCCGCGTTCAAATTGAGACCCACTGCTTTGGTATGTGGCCGAAAAGCCGGGGCCAATATTTCATATTAGAACAAACTTTATTCTCGTCTTGGTCGGATATATAGATTTTCCCGAGCAATTTTCTCTTTGGGGACGAGGCTTTCGCGTGTTCCGGGGTCCGGCGAAGTTCGCTTCTCTTCCGTGTCACGGGGAAACTCTGTCGTCATTGGAAAAAGTCCCACAGAGTTGTCCTGGTCAATATTCTTCGATTGTAGCTTGGTGCTACTGGACTTTTTACGTACGCGTCCCCCTTTTTTTACCTGACAGGACGTGAAGTTCCTAATAAAAATCATTGTCATGCGAGGTTGTACGCCGCACTTCCGTAGTTCCAAAAGTAAAGCATTTTTTCCAGAAGGTATTCTTCGAAGCTTCATACCCAAGGAATCGGAAAAATGTACATTGCTAAATTTTCCTTTCATTTCGAAGACATTACAGCCAAGGTTTCTGATGTTTTTATTGCTTCTTTGTAACAACAACAAAAATAGCACGGGCAAGTTAAAATATTATGGCTATAGTTCCGAGGAGCAGCTGTTCAACGAGGGCATTTTTATTTTTTTCAACAGTCTATGGCAACTTAAAAACCCCATGTCTCATAAACAGAAGTACAGTACGCTATTTCCTCAGAAATGGTGATCTTATGTACCATTTCCTTGAAGTAAAAAAAAATAAATAAGAGTCCAACTTTCTGAATAAGCACTCATCCAACAATAAATTCCGAGAAAACAGCCCAATCCCAAAAATAAGTCTTCATTTCTAGCGTTCCAAGAAATCTTCTGCTGGCTTTCTTCTTCTCGCTCCTAATCCCCCAATCTTTTAATATTTTGCTAATCCTCTGCATCTGAACCAACTAAAGCACCAGCATTAGTTCTCATCTACACGACATTCAACACGATATCCTACCTCGATTCAGGAATGATATTCTTCGTTTTCGCGTCATCCGGAAATAAAACGCATCCAAATACCGTGCAGTAATTATATCCCTAATTCTGGGATAATATCGCAAGATGCGAAGTCAACACGCTTACATACACACACTCAAAGAATGACTTGACGCGGCGTTGATGAAATTCCGACAATCTTCAAAGTGTATGGCCCAACGAATACCTGTCTCAAATGAAGATTTAAAAGTCACACAGGATATTTTACGGCAGTGCTGCCCGCATCAGACGTGAGCAAGGGCCATATTGCAGAGGTGGACAGTCCTTGCGGGCCACAACAGTCAATAATTTTTCATGTATAATTTTCTATTTTTGAATTAAGGGTTTTCAATTTATAATTTTGAACTTAACGACAAACATGGACTTTTAGAAATTTGTGGAGGGTTGAGCAACATTTCAAAATTTTGAATTCATGCTTCACTATGCATGGTTGAAATTACAGTATAAGGAAGGGAACAAGGGACGGATGTTGGACAGCACTGGTTTACGGTATTTTCCGTCCACGAACCAGGATTTGGACTGTGTAAATCGAATCATCAGTCCACCATTAGGACGCAGTGCTAATCACTAGTTAGTCAAAGTTTCCACGCCAATCGACCAAAGGTTTCGGCCGCATGTCGGGCCGTCACCAGGCCAGTCGGCAGCAATGAGGCAGACAAACAGGTCTCATCAACATCAAGAAGGCAAATTTCCCGCCGCCACGACACAAGAGGTGCGGGTAAAACGAGCAGAGGGGACCTTGATGGCCGCCAACCTGCGGTCAAGGAAAATCGGCAAGCAGGCAGGCAAACGACGCCGCGTCGGAAATGAGCGGGTTTCAGCTCCCC
>CAJPEX010000386.1:0-108942 GCA_905338405.1 Notodromas monacha
TCTTTGCAGTTTTATTTTCTGCAATTGGTGCGGAAACCGGTAGAGAGATTGCCCCCTTTTCCAAATCGTCCAGCGTAACGTCGTCACCCGAATCCGATCCTTCCACATTCTCATTAGCAACTACTTTAGCAGGTAGAGCAACCGGAGCATCCGGAACAGAAAACACAATTGTGCTCCAATCACGAAACAAATCCTCAGCGGTACCCAGTTTAAATTCGGCCTCTCGAAATCTCATTGTTCGAACTCCATCTGTATTCACATCATTATATGTAATAAATTAGTATCATTTTATAAGTTCAGTAGCACTTTAGACTCACTCCTTTCACTTTCCGTATACGACAGCCCCGTCACCAGATAACAAACGCTATCACGTAATGCCTCGCTAACAGCACAAGCATCATTCATCAAAAGACGTTCGAATGCTTCCTTCATAGCCTCTTCTGCTTGACGCCGGATCATTTCAGCCTGATGTATCCTCTCTTGCTCCATGCTAATTCTTCCACGTAACGCGTCTTCCGTACTTTCAAGTAGAGCACACTCTTCACCTATTTCGGTCAATCTAGCTCTCTTCAAACGTAATTCACGTTCGGCGCCGCGTAATTTTGATTCGACCACCACATCACTTTGTATGATCTGTTTAATCATATTCACTTTCCGTATACGACAGCCCCGTCACCAGATAACGAACGCTATCACGTAATGCCTCGCTAACAGCACAAGCATCATTCATCAAAAGACGTTCGAATGCTTCCTTCATAGCCTCTTCTGCTTGATGCCGGATCATTTCAGCCTGATGTATCCTCTCTTGCTCCATGCTAATTCTTCCACGTAACGCGTCTTCCGTACTTTTGAGTAGAGCACACTCTTCACCAATTTCGGTCAGTCTAGCTCTCTTCAAACGTAATTCACGTTTGGCGCCACGTAATTTCGACTCGACCACCACATCACTTTGTATGATCTGCTTAATCATTTATAATAATTTATAAATACATTTTTTCTTGTTAGTATACACTTCAGACTTCACCTTAATGAATCCTTCAACACGCTGTCGTTGTTCTTTGGTTAATTCTCGCATTGCCTTTGTCACAGAATCCCCAGTCCTTATAACCTGGAAGCTACTAACTTCTTTCCGAGTTTGATCTTCTGAGACAGCTGGATCTCTCTCCCGCTTTCGACGTGATGTTACGTCAATCAACTCGATCTGGCGCATCAACTCTTGCATATCTACAAGAAACAATCAACATCAATACGGACATCACTGGACTTCCTTTTACATGGACGAAAAGAAACGCTTACCCGAAACGGCTCCAGTCATCTCCTGAGCTCTCGGTCCTCCTTCAGCCATAACGCAACGGATGATGGAGACTCACCTCAAGCCACACTTTTTTGAATGTCTTTTTGAAAAACGTGATATCTTCCTGAACACACTTTTCGACGTTCTCGTTTTTTGCAAACCAATGCCTATATTCCGAAATACGGCGAAGAAACATACATCTTATTTCAAAATACGATGAATGCCACTGGGCAAATGTCCACTACGAACGAGTACGATCGCATCAACAATGGTCATCTCACTTCGAATTGGCCACTTGAACTGAGATGGACCCCCGGGAACACTTAAATACCCCCGTTTCTTTCAATTTTCATTACTATCAATCCAATTTTTTTTTCTTTTTCCTTAATTATTCCTACTTGGTCCTTCTCTCCAAAGACCTGTTGTAACTTCATTCGCCATTTTGAATCCATCTCATTCCTCGAGAAAAAGTTTGACGTTCGCGTGTGCGTAGCCTCAATCTTACTTTTTGGGCAGTGACACCTACCTTTTGGAAGCGGTGTCATTGTCCCAAAAGGGGGGTTTTTGTAAGGGACCTCCACGCGCACGGGAACGTCGTGTACGAAATCAACCAGTTTTGCTTAAAAATAAAACTAATAATAACTTCGCGAAAAAACTATAAAAACAGGAAATCAAGAACAAGAATTCATCAATGGGAAATACTGCGCAATTTCCCATTGTGCAATCTTTTTCTTTGTCAGCAAATTCCGCGTAACGATCGAGACAGTCTTCGCAAGCCTCTGGTCGCGATTGGATGCTTTTTCTGTGTGAATTCGGGTTGAATTTTGTCTGTTTGAACCAATTGTTTGAATCTCGATTGCTAATTTAAATCATTTTGAGTTCTCATTCCGAAATATAATATCAGTTTTAACGTTGGGGCTTTTACCGAAAAGCCCCCTGCCGTGTTCCCGGCGGATTGTGTGTTTTTCTTCAATTCTCTTAGCATCTCTTTTTGATCTTTGTGATTTATCCATCACAAGTAGAACTCTGCCAGGGAGACTTTTGCAAAACATTCAAAAAAATGTGTCAAACAGGGCTGATTTTGCTCTTGTTGTCACAAATTTTCGGAGGCACTTCTGCAGAACCAAGCATATCGAATTTAATCACCAGCTTCGAGCTGACGGAAAGTAATTTTTCATGTCACTCCTCTCAATGTTTGAACTTAATCTTCAAAGAGAAGACGCCAACGGCGCCTTTAGAATTTAAAATCATAAACAGAGACGAGTTTCGGCAATTTGCCAAAACTCGTCCTTGGATCCTTCCGTGAGAATCGGGTTACTCACCCATTCTCACAAAGAACCGAAAAAACGGACCTTTAGTCCTTGAAATCTAATGTTTAAACTTGAATACCAGTAACTGTACCCCGACACAAGCTGTTTAATATCGTTTGTACCCCCTCGAATATACACTTGCGAAAATTTAAATTTTGGACCCAAATTAAACCCCTTAATAACGAGGTTCATTATCTCTTCATTTGACAAGCTTCCCCGACGCATAACCAGTGACCAGCCACTGATTGAAATCTAAAAACATAAGAAGTATAATAAATTAACATATCCATACACACAGAAATAGAACACAATTACCTGGAAAATATCGACGTCCATCCCTTCAGTCAGATAAGAAAAATCCGGAATAGGCTAACGTACGTTCTGAGAGTCATAAATCCTTGTTCGGAATACATATCTCCCTAGCCTTATTCCTGTTAACATCGACGTACTTATAATAAGTACAGCAGGTTTGTCGCTATTTTCCAAAGGTGGGCCCGTATAAGGATAATTGTCAGTGGCGTAGTCGTAGTTTTCATGTACGCAGCCTGGAATTGGCAATGGTACCCTCCACGAACCCAGTTTTAGTGCCAAACGCCTTGAAATCTTCATATGACGAGCAGCGTTCCGAAAATACAGAAGCTGATCCATTGGAGCAAACTTTGTCACTTGAAACAGTTGGAATAACTCATCTGTAATATACCACACATCCCTTTTTAATGCTACATTCCTCTAACAACTAAGCATTACGTACCGTCCGAGAAATCGTAATTATCCGTCGAACTAGGTTCTTTCTTTGCAGTTTTATTTTCTGCAATTGGTGCGGAAACCGGTAGAGAGATTGCCCCCTTTTCCAAATCGTCCAGCGTAACGTCGTCACCCGAATCCGATCCTTCCACATTCTCATTAGCAACTACTTTCAAGTAGAGCACACTCTTCACCTATTTCGGTCAATCTAGCTCTCTTCAAACGTAATTCACGTTCGGCGCCGCGTAATTTCGATTCGACCACCACATCACTTTGTATGATCTGTTTAATCATTTATAACAATTTATAAATACATTTTTTCTTGTCAGTATACACTTCAGACTTCACCTTAATGAATCCTTCAACACGCTGTCGTTGTTCTTCGGTTAATTCTCGCATTGCCTTTGTCACAGAATCCCCAGTCCTTATAACCTGGAAGCTACTAACTTCTCTCCGAGTTTGATCTTCTGAGACAGCTGGATCTCTCTCCCGCTTTCGACGTGATGTTACGTCAATCAACTCGATCTGACGCATCAACTCTTGCATATCTACAAGAAACAATCAACATCAATACGGACATCACTGGACTTCCTTTTACATGGATGAAAAGAAACGCTTACCCGAAACGGCGCCAGTCATCTCCTGAGCTCTCGGTCCTCCTTCAGCCATAACGCAACGGATGATGGAGCTTCACCTCAAGCCACACTTTTTTTTGAATGTCTTTCTTTTAAAAAAACGCGATATCTTCCTGAACACACTTTTCGACGTTCTCGTTTTTTGCAAACCAATGCCTATATTCCGAAATACGGCGAAGAAACATACATCTTATTCAAAATACGACGAATGCCACTGGGCAAATGTTCACTACGAACGAGTACGATCGCAACAACAATGTTCATCTCACTTCGAATTGGCCACTCGAACTGAGATGGACCCCCGGGAACACTTAAATACCCCAGTTTCTTTCAATTTTCATTACTATCAATCCGATTACTATTCTTGCAATCACTAAATGACCAGTAAAAAAAAAAATGAGATGTAATAGATAAAATATTTGCACAATGAATTATTCCTACTTGGTCCTTCTCTCCACAGACCTGTTGTATCTTAATTCGCCATTTTGAATCCATCTCATTCCTCGAGAAAAAGTTTGACGTTTGCATGTGCGTAGCCTCAATCTTACTTTTTGGGCAGTGACACCTACCTTTTATAAGCGGTGTCATTGTCCCAAAAGGGGGGTTTTTGTAAGGGACCGCCACGCGCACGCGAACGTCGTGTATGAAATCAACCAGTTTTGCCTAAAAATAAAACTAATAATAACTTCGCGAAAAACTATAAAAACAGGAAATCAAGAACAAGAATTCATCAATATTTTTTTGGAATTTCTGCGCGTGCATCATCGTCAAAGAATTCCTAGTCTTTTTTTCCCACTATATACCTATGCCTATTGTTGTTGAAGGGAATCAATCTTGAAAATATCATTGAAGATTTCGTCATGGAGATGTTAAAAGGTGTCATAAAAAACGACAAAGAACTTGGGGATAATTTTTTTTTACAGAAACTGAGTAATCCGTCGAAATCACCAGCCGAAAACGTTTTGAGATTCTGAATTTTTTTTCATTTTCTAGGCATGTCGTCGTGCAAGAATTTTTTGGATTTTTTCCGATACTGATGGCGTTTTGTTGTTTAAAACAATTGGTCAGTAAATTGTGCACACAGGTTTCATCGAGATGCTGAAATCATGTCATTCAGCACACAGCAACAACAAAAACAGAGTCGGGAATTTTCCGCGACAAACTATAGTACTGTATTATATTCTGCTCAAGTCACGAACATTTTAGGGTCCACAAACATTTTTTTTCCAGTACATACATTTCATCTAATACTTTTTAGAATTTTCAGCACGAAATTCAATCCTTTCTTGAAATTTCAAATTCGTCGATGATTTTGGAATTATATAACACTGCAAAAATAACTGCCATTTGAAAGGAACAGAACAGAAATGCCGTGCACGGTATGGTTCATAAGGCGATCGTATACTGTATTGATAAAGTATGCATTGTGCCAGCATATTAAGTGTGACCAGCACTCATCATCAAGTTGGATATTTCATTTTAATTACAAAATTCAATCTTAAAAGGCAGATTATAAAGAGTCGAGAAGCCCGAGATTTGATTCAAGAATAATTGCAGTAGCTAAGTTTTTTTCACAATGACCCAGAATTGAAGTTCCTTATGAAGAAATGTTTCACTGCTGCTGCTGCTGATGGATAATGAAGTCACAGACATCTGATTGCTGTGATGTGAAGAGAAAGAAATTAAAATGTTGAAACTGTTACATTCCACTTAATTGACAAGCTTTCAATAGAACTTCGTGAACTTTTTGTTCTTGAATTTGTGCATTTAGATTGAATTTTATTGAGACGTGCGTAATTGGTACTGTTTTTTAAATGAGTAACGTTGAATTCTCGTGTTAGTCTTTAAATATTTATTTTGATGACCTTCCTCAATTGTCAAGTTGACATAGTGTCGAGTGGCCGCTAAGCAAATCGTCGGGTACACAAATATCATCTATCATTGGAGTCACGAATAAATGTGAAAATAAAATATGTTTTCGTTTTCTGCGGCATTCGTCAAATATTTTCTAGAATATCTAGATGGTAAAATTCATTTGCGTGCGGGAAAATTGGGAAACCTTTTGCGATATTATCTGTATTAAGAGAGTGGGACATTTTATGACGTCAAATGTCCATCTTATTCTTTTCCACATACGTTTCTTTTAAGAAACGTGGAATAGTTTTCTGGGTCAACACAGCTAGCCGCTCAGCAAAATTGCTTCTGCCTTTTCAAACGAAGGTGATCTGAAAGTTTTTGGTAATTAGTTGATTAGTGACCTTCTGGACAGAAGCACTTCGGGTATGGAGTTCGACCAAGCATGGGAGCTGGGATCTAACAAAAGATCCTGTGCTTGAATGAGTTTTCCTTTGACTCGGGTCTGTTGTTCTTTTCATCGACTGAAAATGAATGAAAGCAAGGAAGTTCGCTTTTCTTCAGGCATTATAGAGAATGTCAATTTTGACCTTTTGTTCTCGATGTTGAAGGGTGACGAGTATGTAGCCATCTTGGACCCGTCATTTGGTCCCAAGCTCTTGGCTGGGGTTGCAGGTTGTTTGAATTAATTCCGAGTATAACGAGAGTATATCCCTAAATTTCGATTAAAATTTGGATGTTAGTGTTTTCTCCAAAATCATTTGAATCCCTGCAAAACGGTCAAGGGCTTCAGATAAAATCAACAGCAATGTACACAAATTCTGCTGATACAAGGTTTTGACTTTTTCGCAGGGAAAGTTGATGTGCTAATATTTAGAAAAATAAAATCAGCTCAGTGGCATAATTATATAATTGATTCAATGTAATGAGAGAGAAAGGAAGTTGATCAGGCACATAATATTCCTTGCAGTGTGAAAATAATTATACTTGGAATATTTCAAGTATGTGTGAAAATAATTATACTTGGGAAATGACGCAATAAAACTGCATCTCATTTCACAGTGAATTGTATCCAAATCAGCAGTGTCAAAAATAGTTTTGGGTTTAATTAAACAACTGCAAAACACGGTGATGAAAATTAGCTTTCAACAGCATAGGAATGCGCCAACTTTATTTTTTTCTGCAGTTTTTTTTTAGCATTTCCTTTCACTCCTACGAAGGAAAAATGTGCAGTAGAAGTATGGAACTGATAAAAGCCAACGCCTCTCGCAAAAGTGCGACGAATTTATGAGACGGTGACAACCATACGTGGCCTAATAAATAGAAAATAATGATCGTTCTGGGCTTTCAATTTACGGAAACGTCTGTTTTGCACATTCCGACCATGGTTCATATTCTGCACGTGAGTGAATAAGCAGAAAGTGTTCTGCTTTTGTTGGCGCGCTAATTGCGGAAATACGTGCGTCAACAAAAAAGTCCCTCCTTATACAAAGTGCTGCTTGTTTGCCATTGTGTGTGTCCAGAATGTGTGGGTGTATGTATATAGGATTCGGAATGATTGATAGATTTGTTCTAATGTGACGATCACAGTGCTAGCTGTTGTGTCGCTAATGGTTGTTCATTTTCAGTCGCATATTCTTCAGGGGTGGAGAACATTTCGAAGAAAAATAGGAGGGATGAATTACGTGATGCATTTATTTCCGTAGCACATATCTGCTGATGCACGAGCATAACAAGATTGAAAACTTCAAATAATCAAGAGCAACTCGGGTAATAGTCACAATTTTCCAAATCACTTAGAATAGGCTTCCAATCATAAATAAGGAGGTATGGTCCATGAGTTTCGAGACTCCGCAGGCATTTGACGCAATAGCCAGACATTTTTTTCTTATTTATTATCGAAGATATTTGAAGGGAACTTATTTATGCTATTCATTAATCAATCTTTGACTCAGAATTGATCCTTTATCTACGTGCTTCGGAATTTTTTGGATTCTGTCCACCCTTATATTCCCAAAGAACCGATAAATAAATATGAATAGATCTGCGAAACCACAACTGCCTTCTCATACATGGTCCAATTAAATTTTTTCTGCGATCAAAACGTTGATTTACCCGGAAATTATAAGCTTTAAAAGTTTGAACTCTTGAACAATTTAGGAATGAAACTATGGGAATGCAATAGTTTTAAGGAGATGAAAGGGGCGACCGCCATTTTCCGCATACCCAAGCTCTCAAAAGAAGCAAATGTTATTGGAAAAAAATCAGATGAGGGTACAGTATAATCAACGCATGATTGACTCTTGAGACCCACAGAAGGGTCTTCCATGAATTTTCCAAACCGATAGATGGACATTCCTTTTGAAAAAGGAAATGAAGGCCCGAATACAACCAGAAAACGGAAATTGACCTTAAAGCCGCCGGAGTCGCAATAATGCTACTTATTATTGTGCTCGACCACTAAGTCGTAGGAAGTACTTTTTCATGCAGTAGGGAAGTAATTTCCAGACTTCCAGTTTACATGGTGATGATAAAATTTTGAATAGGGTTAATTTCAGTTTTTGTCACAGCAGTTTTATTAGTTTATTGGAGTTCTGCTGAAAATTGCCTCTTGAGCTTTTACTTTTACCTTGCAAAAAAAGGAACCCTCAGCTCTGGAAAATGCTTTGAAAACATCTGAATGCCATGACAGATTATGGATACCATGTTTTCAGACCTTCAGACAATTTCACATTTCCGGATCCGCGGGTCCCGGCTTGTCAATCTTTTCCAAGTAAATAATTATCTCTGGAATCCGAACCTAGCAGTTGTCGGATTCATTCCGCTAAATTAAAATGCGGAAAAAAATAAACTCATTCTTCTACCTCCAAGTTTTCGGGTCAACGCGCGGTTCACTATTTAGTTGATTATTCTGGCAATAAAATCATATTTTGAGCCATATTCCAGTACTTTATAATAATGGAAGCGTATAATGACGAAGAAGACATTAATGAAGCTTGTGTAACTTTGCGAGTCTTCAACAGCGTAAGTGTGGCGCGATATGATGAGTCGGAATATTCTCGAAATCACTTCGAGTATTTAAGGTATACTGCTGTCGGTACAGTGCGTGGTTTCTTTTGAGTCGTGCTGCTGCGATACACTATTTCCACGCATTACGCCTTTATATATAACCTACTGTACCCATCATACCCAGCATTTATATAACAGCCCCGTTTCTTTGGAAGACCATAAGCATATTGTTTGCCGGTCCATTTTCCGGGCTGCGCTCAGTCTCACGTGCTGGGTTTCCTCCGAGGATCGAGACGAGGGCGGAAAAGAAACCTATGATGGGATGATGATGACACTGAACCGGGGTTCCGTACGTGCTTCTGTAAACGCGTAATGGGATGAAGAGGAATGAGAAAAAGACTGTCGGCGGTTGGCAGACACTTCGGGAGCTCCTTCATCCGTCTCCGGACGGATGTGCATGCAAATATTTGAGGCTATAGGAAGGATAGCTATTGGCTCAACAATATCGCGGAATTCACCCTCATCGTTGCTTCCGCCCCACCTCGGACCCTGATCGAGTTTCCTTGCTACTTGCAGCGCGTTTTCACGTATTTGAACAAAGATTGGGGGAATTCCTTGTACCGAGTTGCTCTACTCTATAAACAGCATGTCTGGTCGGTTTGCCAACGAGGGCTGTAAAGAAAGTTTCCAAAGCTGCTGTTTTGCAGATGAAAACTCATCTAGCCTCTCGTCAGAACACCCGCATGTAATAATTAGACGGAAGATCACTTTTAAATTGATCAGTTGCTGAGATTTTCAGTCGAAAATCTGTAGAATTTATCGTCGGAGCTCAGAGAGTATAAAGCTGCATCCGTCCTATACCGCTGCTGGAATAGTTATGTTTCTCTCAGCAGGAAAAAATTCCAATGATCCTAGTTTATTCTCCGAAAAGCCTTCAAACAAGATGGGAATAAGCTTTTTTTCCTTGCTGGCTATTTTAAAATCATCAAAAGACACATCATAGACCTAGGACAAGCCTCATGAAATCACACAATCCTATAGTCTGAATGCGCGTGGAATATTATTAAGCATATATTCCGGGTCAGGGTATATTTTATCAGAATTTAGTATGGGCATTTTTTTTTTCATTCTAGCTTGAGGTGCTGGGAGAAAAACAATATTTTTCGAAGAAAAGTCAGAAAAGGTGAGGAATGTATCGCTCAAAATTATTTGGAGCTGACTTAAAGTCTATTTGACGTATGTTGATTAACCCTGAGAGATTCCTGTTAAATAAGGTGCTTAGGAAATTTTAAAAGTTTGACCAATTTATTGCAACTGGATTATTGGGGAATTCTGCTTGTCTTTTTGATTGAAACTTGTTGCATTAATTTTAAGTTTTTGGCGAGACTTATTGGTGGGAATGCATAATTGAATATACAGTATCTGCATATTGTACTTAATCAGAGCTAGGACATGCTAATTTGTACTTGGAGTCCACCATTAAGAGACACGATGAAATTATTGTGCGTATACAGTAATACGGATGCTGATACTTTCCCAAGTCCGAAAATTAGAATAGCAAATGATAAATAATGAACAGCATAAGGAAATATTCATAAATGGATAATGTTTCTATATATATGTTGGTCATATCAATGCAACTGTATTATAAAATTTTACATTACCTTACTTGACTTTCAGACGCAATATGTCAAAATATTTCGGAGATGTTTCCATTTAAAAATCAATCAATAATTTCCATATGCATGTTCATATACCATGTCTAATTTTATCCAATTATTTTCTTGGAGAAGGCAAAATCTGAAGTGTGCGAGCCATTTACAAGACGAAGCACACCTGCAAAAGCGACACATTTTATGACAGCGATTATACGTCATGTCAAAGTGCGTCAACAAAAAAGTCCCTCCTTATACAAAGTGCTGCTTGTTTGCCATTGTGTGTGTCCAGAATGTGTGGGTGTATGTATATAGGATTCGGAATGATTGATAGATTTGTTCTAATGTGACGATCGCAGTGCTGTTGTGTCGCTAATGGTTATTCATTTTTAGTCGCATATTCTTCAGGGATGAAGAATATTTCGAAAAAAATAGGAGGGATGAATTACGTGATGCATTTATTTCCGTAGCACATATCTGCTGATGCACGAGTATAAAAAAAATTGAAAACTTCAAATAATCAAGAGTAACTCGGGTAATAGTCACAGTTTGCCAAATCCCTCATTCTGGAAATAAATCATATTTTGAGCCATATTCCAGTACTTATAATAATAGAAGCGTATAATGACGAAGAAGACATTAATGAAGCTTGTGTAACTTTGCGAGTCTTCAACAGCGTGGGTGTGGCGCGATATGATGAGTCGGAATATTCTCGAAATCACTTCGAGTATTTAAGGTATACTGCTGTCGGTACAGTGCGTGGTTTCTTTTGAGTCGTGCAGCTGCGATACACTATTTCCACGCATTACGCCTTTATATATAACCTACTGTACCCATCATACCCAGCATTTATATAACAGCCCCGTTTCTTTGGAAGACCATAAGCATATTGTTTGCCGGTCCATTTTCCGGGCTGCGCTCAGTCTCACGTGCTGGGTTTCCTCCGAGGATCGAGACGAGGGCGGAAAAGAAACCTATGATGGGATGATGATGACACTGAACCGGGGTTCCGTACGTGCTTCTGTAAACGCGTAATGGGATGAAGAGGAATGAGAAAAAGACTGTCGGCGGTTGGCAGACACTTCGGGAGCTCCTTCATCCGTCTCCGGACGGATGTGCATGCAAATATTTGATGCCAGGAAAGGATAGCTATTGGCTCAACAATATCGCGGAATTCACCCTCATCGTTGCTTCCGCCCCACCTCGGACCCTGATCGAGTTTCCCTGCTACTTGCAGCGCGTTTTCACGTATTTGAACAAGGATTGGGGAATTCCTTGTACCGAGTTGCTCAACTCTATAAACAGCATGTCTGGTCGGTTTGCCAACGAGGGCTGTAAAGAAAGTTTCCAAAGCTGCTGTTTTGCAGATGAAAACTCATCTAGCCTGTCGTCAGAACACCCGCATGTAAAAATTAGACGGAAGATCACTTTTAAATTGATCAGTTGCTGAGATTTTCAGTCGAAAATCTGTAGAATTTATCCTCGGAGCTCAGAGAGTATAAAGCTGCATCCGTCGTATACTGCTGTTGGAATAGTTCTGTTTCTCTCAGCAGGAAAAAATTCCAATGATCCTAGTTTATTCTCCGAAAAGCCTTCAAACAAGATGGGAATAAGCTTTTTTTCCTTGCTGGCTATTTTAAAATCATCAAAAGACACATCATAGAACTAGGACAAGCTTCATATGAAATCACACAATCCTATAGCCCGAATGCGCGTGGGATATTATGAAGCATATATTCCGGGTCAGGGTATATTTTATCAGAATTTAGTGTGGATATTTTTTTCTCCATTCTAGGTTGAGGTGCTGGGAGAAAAACAATATTTTTCAAAGAAAAGTCAGAAAAGGTGAGGAATGTATCGCTCAAAATTATTCGGAGCTGACTCATAAAGTCTATTTGACATTTGTTGATTAACCCTGAGAGATTCCTGTTAAATAATATGCTTATAGGAAAGGATAAAGTTTGGCAAATTTGATGTAACTGGATTATTGGGGAATTCTGCTTGTCTTTTTCATTGAAACGTGTTGCATTAATTTTAAGTTTTTGGCGAGACTTATTGGTGGGAATGCATATAATTGAATATACAGTATCTGCATATTGTACTTATTCAGAGCTAGGACATGCTAATTTGTACTTGGAGTCCACCATTAAGGGACACGATGAAATTATTGTGTGTATGCAGTAATACGGATGCTGATACTTTCCCAAGTCCAAAAATTATAATAGCAAATGATAAATAATGAACAGCATACGGAAATATTCATAAATGGATAATGTTTCTATATATATGTTGGTCATATCAATGCAACTGTATTATAAAATTTTACACTACCTTAGTTGACTTTCAGAGGCGATATCTCGAACTATTTCGGAGATGTTCCCATTTAAAAATCAATCAATAATTTCCGTATGCATGTTCATACACCATGTCTAATTTTATCCAATTATTTTCTTGGAGAAGGCAAAATCTGAAGTGTGCGAGCCATTTACAAGACGAAGCACACCTGCAAAAGCGACACATTTTATGACAGCGATTATACGTCATGTCAAGTTATTAATGACCTAATTGGAGCCAAACAAATGATTGATCTACGAGGTACAGAAAAAAAAAGTTAGTCGTGAGTCGCGACAGTACAATATTTATTCTCGGACATTTCCCTTCAAGTATATAACCTCTATATACGAGGAGAGCCATCGGCATGCAGCAGTTTAACACACAGACGCAAAAATAAAAAAAAACTGTTCTTTATTTCCTATATACCTCAGACAAAATAAAAATAAAAACGGAGGGAGAACTTCATCATCAATTCTGACCTCGTCGGAACATCGCCAATTACTTTCAGATAATTGCCGAGGCAAACAGAATTTATTTTTCGTTGTTCCGCCAACACTTGCACATATTCACACGCTACACTCCTCGTCGGAGAATTACGACAATGGAGGATAGAAAAGTTAGCTTCCTGCTTATAAGGAAAAGCCTTGCTGGACCAACCGGTCAGACCGAACTTATTTCGAGTTATTCTGAAGCAATCTTGAAGTTTCTAAAGCTTTTACGGGATTAAAATTTCTGGAAAATGGCTGCATAAAACATACAGTTTATTCTTTTGATCGAATAAAGTCGACAGAGGAAATTATAACTTTCCGTAAGTCCATGAATTAGAAATGTTCACCAGAATAAGAAGGAGCCATGGGGTGGGTCATCACTACTCATCAGCAGCAAATGCACTGAATATATTGTTTCACTTTTTTTTTATTTGTACATTCCCTTAATTCGGATATACCTGAGAGAAATTAGAGGCTCAAATACCGTGATTTGGATAACGTCATATATAGCACTAAAAATGTTTTCAATTTCTCAAAACGTATTCAGCATCAACGATGAAATTCCGTTTTTGTTGTACAGTATACGAGGACGAATGCGGGTAGAAACTTTTTATCCGCATTCAAAAATATGCAATGAATTATCGCACATTTTCGCAGCACTTCTTAGTAGAAAAAAATGCCATTCTTTGAAGCTTGTCTAATTCAGAAATATGCTTGGGTGACTTTCAGTTTGACTTTTACGGGATCCGCGTCAATCTGTGTTTCCATAATCTTTCAGCATGAAATAAAAATATTCTCCTGGAAACATGTTTTCGCAGTTGAATTCTCTCAGCACAAGCACTTCAGTATGAGTGAAAATACGCATTCAGCATTGTGCTGATGTCTTTTCTTTTTTTTCTTCAACATAATTTGCTTCACTTCTGAAGCATTCCATTAAGTCAATGAGAACCTCAAATAATGTAAAGAAAGAGGACGACAATACGAAAAAAGTCTGGAGTTTTCTTCCCCTTAGTTTGCAGCAGTGACCTTCTCTCGTCAGAAACAATAAAACTGTATACCAATGCAGATAGGGCGACCCCAGGAACCCGGTCGAGCTGTCATTTTTCACCAGCAGCGGAAACCAGAAATAATGAAAAAGGGGGGGGGGGAACCAACAAACCATCGCGGAATCTCGTTCGCGGGTTCAGTGTCGGGTCTATCGCGGGGCCACCTGGGATCTTAACCATAAAATACTGCGACCCCGGGGTTCGGCACACGTATAGGAACGAGTTATGACGACAGCGAGGTGGGGGGTATAGCAAGTGCTGGCACGGAAAAGTCCTCCAATATGGTGACAAGCACACGCGGACTTCATTTGAAACGCACCCAAGATTTGTGGACTGTATACTCGACACACCACGCACGTATGAAGGTGTCGGTTCGTGACAAGGGGTGATGAAAAAAATCCAGCATTCATATGCTCGAAAATAAGATAAATTTCTTTACGTTTAGTTTTTTGTTTACAAAACTTAGAAGAAGAAATCCAGGTGTACCCGTCCCAAGTAAAGTCACGTTCCATGAAAGAAGCGGCGTGCGTATATACGGTACAGTATATACATTAATTGATGAAAACATTCGAAGAAGCTGAAAACCTTTTTAAATAATTTTTAACAAACTGATAATAATTAGTCATATTATTTATATATTAAATTACATAATTAGTCATACTGTACAGGTATTATATTATTAGTTATCAGTATACAGTACTGTATTAGTAATTTTCATATCACCGGACTTCCATATCCAAGAATATTCTCGCCTCCACTTCAATTTCAGTAAGTGTAAATAATCCCATAAGAAATAATTTTCAAACGACCAATTAACACGAAAGAAAGATTGAAGACAGGGTAGTGAGGATTTTTAACATTAAATCTGACTTCAGTTTCATTCAAAAGTCCATGAATTTATTATCCTTTGAAAATATTTCTTTAAATGGGATCTTGGCGTGTCGTAAAAAATCAGTTAATGCCATCGGGTAATGATATATAATACAGTAACTTAATTCATCCTGATCTTGAGAGCCCGCACTTTCCATGAAAAATTAAGCCTTACGTCCCCTTAAACAAGGAATACCATTACATTCAGTGAATAAGAGACTAAATGGGAACGTCATAGTTTCATGCGTATTTTTTTTAAATCGTATATGGGATATTTTTAAGCCGTTTTCTCAGAGATATGACCTGACGCCAGCACCAATTGACCTTCAATTTTTGTGAGGTACACTGAATAAAAACGACCTTTCGTGTTTCATTCCGGGGGTCTTAAAAACCACAGTCGTTTTTTTTTAGATGGATATGAAAAGGTTTCGGAAAAAAATCATAATAACGATACTACACAGTCGTGGGTCTTAATATTTGTTTCTCAAATCAGTAGTGATTTAGAAGAAATAAAAGTTAATTAGAACCACATATCTACGTCATATTTTACGTCAACAGAACTAAATTCGGAATGTGATGGAACATGGAAACCTTTCTTTGAAGAGAGTCTGCTCAGACATTTTTTTTTTCTCTGCAATGGTTTCGAGTTTTTCTATAGGGATGAACAGCTCTCACATCAAGCTCCTCGAAACTTGATTCATCAAAAGACTTCCTGTCAACATGCTATCCACTTCTCTTATATGCGAGCCTAACGGGATTGTTTCAAGATCTTTCCAAAAATGGAAGAAGTTTTCCAGAGTTATTTTCGAACCTTCAAAAGAGCGAGCAACTTTGATTTATGCGGGGACTGTTCGTGGCAGACGAGCCAGCACAATTGTTTCTGACGTCGTTTATGATCAGTTGAAATCGATAGTGTTATTGATGCTACTACAGTATAACGTTTCTATATGATGCAGCATACCAAAGCGGCATGTACATGCCGCTTTTTACCTTTTGCTGAGAACATACTGTACTTGAATAATTGATCAAAGATTATTCTATACGTATAGAATAACCTTTGATCAATTATTCAAGTATGTTCTCAGCAAAAGGTAAAAAAAATGATGAGGCATTTGGAGATACAGCACATATTGCGCTGACGTTGATGGGCATCATCGTTAGATACCTCGTTTGAGCTAGGACCTCGATCATATGGCATTACATTTTTCTATTCCTCGTCGAACAAAAGCAGCCTACACAAAAACATGCAGCGCAATACTTTTTTCCGACATGGGGGACTTATAATCAAGACTTTGTGACGATGCTTGAGAACAAATACAGTATTTTAAATTGCAAAAAATATCCATGCAAGAAAATACGACGATCTTATTCGATGAACGAAAAAAGCAAACAATAAACGACTTCTCAGAGGGTATTCAAAAATCGCGAAAGAGAATAAGCAAAACGGGAAAATCACCTCTGACAGCAGTATGGCAGTAAAACGAATTTTTTCCATTTCCGCACTTCGTACCGATAATTCCGTTGCGTGTTTTTTTTACGTCATCCAAAAATGTACCTAAAGAAAATAGAGAAAAATGCCTGAAGATATAAGCATGTTCTTGCTGACGTTCGCGGCTTTGAAAAGAACCACCTGACTCTATCGCGGCAAACAAAGAATGGCGGTTTTGTAAACAACATGTCGCTCAACTTTTCTGCGTGCCATTTTGGCACCCAAAAAATCTCACAAATCAAATCAGCAAAACGTGAACGGAACTACAGTACAAGAAGAGAACGGAAATTGAACAGAAGTTCCGAAATAAAGCAATGCAGCGGTTTTTCTCAGCGCTCTCCCCTTTTCCATCATCATCAGCACCTTTTTTCGGAAAAATAGACGCTACGTTTTTTTTTTTTTTTTTTTTAAAAATATGCGTTGCATCGAATTCAAAATATTAACCGACAAAAACCGCAAGCGGGAAGATGTCGTTCGAAGATTGCATGCTCTTCAATAATTGATCAGACGTGTTGAGTCGCCAGGACGGTATCAATCTGATCAAAGGAAAACATTTCAGGATCACCTTATTTGGATGAAAAAGCCAGCCCAACAGGTTTTTCAGATTCCTCGGGAGAGTGGATTTGTTTTCGTCTCTATACTCTTTCTGGGAGAGAAAATTTTCCATTAACTAAAGAATAAAAGCAAACTGTTCCAAGAGACGCTCCACGCTCGTGAGCGGAAGAGATAGCACATCGATCCCATCCGCATTTTCAATACGGTCACGTCAGGGCGGTAATTTTGTACAAAACGTACAGAAGAAAAGTTCCCTACATTCACATAAAAATATCATGGCAGTGATCACATTTTGAAACTTGCTGGTCGAGGTAACAACCTCTCTCCGAAGTTTTGAGGGAAGAAAAATTGAGGCAACGGTAAGAGGAAACTAATTTTTTTATCGTTCTCCTTTTCTCCATCTTGAAAATTTTAGAAGAACGCACATCATTCACGATGACGACATTTTTCAGCCATTCCGCAGATCTGAGCTTTTGCTTCGATTCCTGGCTTGGATAATAATGCATTTCCCACTAATATGCACATTACTGATTTTGCTATCATGGTGCACCGACAAATTTATTCACCAGATTAATGCTCTCCTTCTAACCAACATCAACAAAACCCTGCAGTCACAGATTCAGGCAGCATAATGATACCGCAATAAAGAACCGCATGGATTTTCTAGAAATTACTGTGTAGCTGCTACAGACTCAAAATCAATCCACTTAGATGGGTCACTTCGCATATCCAGTGATTTCGCCCGCATAAGTAAAGCTACATGTGGTACAAAAATTTCCGGAAAACGGCTCGGCATATGGGTACGGGAATGGCAACATCAATGCGTTACATACCGACTAAGCTGCTGATGATTGCTTTTGCTTGCTCCAGGTCGTTTATGGTGAAATGCTGCCAATAATCAGATCCATAAATCCCAAAATAGAAGAAAACTACAGCATTGTCGAAGGAATGGCAGCTTTAAGCAGTGACGGTGGAACAACCGGGAAACCGGCTGCTTATCGATCTTTCCCTCATGAAGCAGCAGTTGATTTTCTCAATGGTACTTTTGTAACTGTTGATCCATCATCACACGATTTCCTGAAGGATGCTAAGGGATCTTGGAAATGAAGTATCTTATAACACGCGGTTTAATATGTCTTTTTGCACATCATGCGCTTTTTTGCTTTTTGGACTACTTTTCATGCTGAGATGGCAAATTCTGTGTGGTTTCTTCCGCATCTTGAAGTTGAGGAAAGCCTTTCTTGTTGAACTTTTTGTTCTAATTTGTTCGCCTAGCTGGAAAAGTAATTAACAATTGTCCCATTGTCTATGGGAAAATGTGATCCGACATACGGACGAAGTTCCGAAATGCGGACGCGGTCCAAGAAGTATCGTAATCATGTCCGCATCTAGGGGCTCCACTACAAAGAATTGAGGAAAAAGTACAGTTTAATGCTCGTATACGATATTTTTGATTATCGAAAAAAACGTTTAAACGGGGCTTTTTGAATTGCCCAAAAATATTCCGAAAACTGTAATTTAGGAGTTCTGAGAGCATCTCTGTGAGCAAAATGAACTGCGCACGGATGGAAAAGAGCATCACGATTTTTTTGGCTTTCACACTCGAGATGCGGCAAAAATTACACGTATATTCATAGAAATTCTGACGCGCTCTTCAAAGAAAAAGCACGTTTCGGATTTAAACTTTATAATTGGAATTGGTGGAATTAACAGCGGCTTAAATTATGGGAATAAAAAATCTTCCCATTCGGAATTCGATCAAGACGCAAGAATCGCTATCAACGGGTTCTCTGTGGGAACATAAGGCACAGAGCAGCATATCTGCCACACTTGCATCAGGAAACAATTTTTCGACGTCTTCCGTCCACAGAAGATGGCATGTGATGTTCCATCATTCAAAAAAACAATGCGGGAGCTGCCGGCGCTGGATTCGGTGCTGTTGCCTGCAAGATCGATGAACGATGCTTGTGAGCCGATGATGCTCTTACACTTTTCCCCGGAGCACTCGACATTATTCCTGCTCTCCTGGGGTCTCAAGAAGGAACGGCAAGCATCGAAACGGCATTTCGGTGAAACCACGACAGAATCCGGAAGGCATTCCCGAACGACATCGACGGATATTGATTTGCTGTTGTGAGTGCAATGTACACAAGGCGAGATCAATTCCACGCATATGTTAATGAGACTTCGCTAGCTAGAACAGATGCAGCATTCCCGGAAAACTTCTTTTGCACAGACCAGATAGCGACAGGGAAACCGTGATTCGCGTTCTTGGATCAATTGAAAACTTGAAGCGCCAATTCTTGTCAGCTTCAGAATTTTCACACGTCGTGGCATGCGATGAAATCACATCCCCAAAATACCAATGAACACAAACTTTCTCAAGTTTTCTAGCCTGAATCATTGACTTATCGCAAGTCGTCATTGGTGGTTCAAAAGAAACACATTCGATTTCGATAAACAAAATTTTGCTAAATTCGGAACATCAAGAACAATTCCTACGCTTTTTCAGTCCAGAAGGTTATTGTACACTAGAAGGCCTACAAGGCGAATAACACATAAATGGCTTTAAAAGAGATAATTGGCGGACTGCCTTTTACTCAGAAAGGCTTTTTGTGATGAACATTTTAGTACTGTGACTGATTTTAAGGAGGACCACTTCGTAATTATGTTTTCTTTCATACTCGAAGGCCCTTGATTCGCCCTTTCAGATTTTTTATCAGGACATCAGCAATCAATGATAAACTTTATTCAAATTTCAAAACTCAATGAATGCGGTGCTTTCGGAGAAAACTCCTTCAATATTCAACGTCAGCCACTAGAACCCAAAAACAACCGTAATAATTTTGCTGCAATTTCGGCCAAATCCGATTAAATTTCTTCTACCACTTCGTAAAACGGGACCGAAATCCACGTGCCTGACACTTATCGTAAAAATTCATTGTCTTGAAATTCCCATTCTTTCTCTTGGTGGATAAAATGAATGTTTTTGTTCTGCTCTCGCAGATGAAATTTCGACGAATCTTGAATTACTTCGGCAATAGTACATGAATAACTACATTTGCCTCGGCAAAGAAAGAACCCCGAATACTGTATTATCATTTCGTAAAATGTTTCCTCGGAGAAGACTTAATGGATCATTTGCTCAGCGTCCAAAGATCCCGCACGCATGAATTTTCTCGGGAGAAAAACGTTTGGACTTAAATTACAATTCAACAAATCTGCAGAAGGTAGAAAGATTGTATCACTCATACGGGATCTAATTCTCAAAAAGAAAAGAACACGTTCGAATAATCTCAGTAATAGAACAACAAAATCCGTCGTGCATTCCCGCGAAAATTGCATACATATTTCACGTTAATCACACAAACGTAAAATTACCGGAGCTAGATACCTCGCCGTTTTCAATTATTCATTTCATGGACTTGCCCACGCACCGCATTTGGGCGAAAATTCATCTCCGGACTCCCGCTTCTGCTAGAAACCTGCAAACAATCTTGGGACCGCGAGCTCCTGCAGGTTCTCGAGAGCTATCCAGTAAATTGGTTTTCCAGCACAGGGAAACGAATGGAAAACGCCGTACATATATCGTGCTCAGGAGGCACAATCGCAACGAACACACTTCAAGCTGTGTCCTCCATTTCCTTAAGAGATACAAAACAAATGCAAAATGTATATGAACGACGAGGCAAAATACACCGGAATAAACTTCCTCGAACACCGAAGAGCTCCAATGCATCCACTCCAGTGATTTCTTGAAGCAATTACAAAATACGTTCCGGAAGAAGTGGATTTTAAAAATAATAAGAAGACAATATCATCTGAAGAATTCCATGGAATCCAATTCGGAAATTTAAAATAAATTCATTTACAGCAAGTCAATAGTTAATAGCAGTAATTCTTCATCAGCGCTGTGCTCCTTGGAGCTTCACGCGTTCTGCGGACGCTCACAGTACTGTACAAGGAAGACGAGTTGTAAAATATCTGTACTACTGCACTGTGATTGAAACAAACATTCAAAAGCTTGACTCCCAGTAAAACGCAACAAATGACGTCACTTTGCAGGGATATACAGCAGTTCCAATTGTCTGAAATGGACTATGCCTATGGAGCCCCGCCATCAGAATTTATTTCAAGAAGGGCTACGCGCGTAACGTGAATAAATAAATTGGTAAACCGCAGATTAGACTTCATCATCTTAAACCATTGTAAAGAAACATCACTTCCATGCTCAAAAAAGCAGCGAAAATCTCCCAAATTCAATGAAGAATGGCAGGAGCTCCAGGTAGATAATTCTCACTTTCTCTTCCACCCAGTTGAACAAAGAAAATTTCGTTCTTAAATGCCGACGGCAATAATGTAAGATGCATCATCAGCGCATGAACAAGGATTGTATTTGGGGTGCATTACATGAAAGGCAACACCGGAACTTCGTGATGGCGTCGACTGTGCTGAAATGACGAAAAGCAACCCTGTGGGCAAAATGAAATTTGGGGAATGATGACCAATAGTGCAGACAGGAGTATTGATACCACATTTCATTACCGTTTCCCATCGATAGACTGTTCAAGAATAAAGCCTCTTAAACGCTAAAACCGGCAAAAAAATCAGCTATAAAAGCTTCGGCTCTTTGTCTTCCAGCCCCGAGGCAGAACCAAATCGAACACAAGAATCTACCCATTTCATCACTTGAGCCTCTCAACCCACAACTTGTCTTACAAAGTTTCAGGCAGTCAACGGGAAAAACGAAGTCTGGAAGGAAAATCTTGAAATTCGAAACTTGGCAAAAGGTGAAACTTCGTCAAGTTCTTTTCAAAGAAAAAACAAACATTCACGAAGCACGGACGAAAGTCCCTCACGCTGACGAGGTTCGGAAGTTTCCACTAGCTCTCAATATTTGAACAATCATGAGAATTATTGCAAGATAACTCAAGAGGAACTGTCGTAGCTTTCGAGTTTTTACTCGTATCCATTCGATTGGAAGCAGCCATGAGGAATGTGAAGCGGCGCATGCAGATGTTCGACGAGCTCAGCATAGTATGGTTCTGAAAATCAAAGAAGATACATCAGTGAAATGAGTTTTTTATCCTGCCTTCGCGGTAATTTTGTACGCGTTGAAACTTCGGTATGTCAAGTAGAAGAGTTCACAATTCAATAATACCAAATTTTACGCGTATCCCTGGTTCCCAAATGAATAATTAAGGAATGATCCTCACATACACGGAATGATCCTCACTTTGGAAAAAATGCGTATCAGAAATGTGTCAAATTTCATGCATATGTTAAATTTAATGCAGATTTATGCGCATTTTAAATCTAAAACTGCAATGACCACACATGCTTCGTTATTCAGACACGAAAGCACGATCATTCGATTCCAAATCTATAATTTCAGAGCTCAAAGTTTGCATCATCGGTTCAGCAGTTTGAATTCAGAGTGGAATGGATTCTACGACTCGAACTTAACTCCCATTTACAAAACGGAAATTTTGCATCCCAGATCATAGGGGGATAGAGATCCATCATGGTACTTTTGCCAGCATTTACCCAGGCTCGGGAAAGATGGAGGGCGTGGTACACGACGAACATTGATTTGACAGGAATGTGATCTACCTGCTGGCAGGTGGGTTTGAACGAATTCTGACGTAGATATGCGTTAAAATCTTCAGACTGTAACACATGAACAATACAAAATACTCAAAAGATCCTCGCCCGAAAGGAGGAGCTCTCGAGGCCATATGCAAAAGATTCTTGCACCAAGACTTTTTTTTTGCATCTCTGATGAACCCTCACCATGCAAATTAAAACATTGAACAAAAAAAACGAGAAACCGGAAATATTATGAAAAACAATTTTGCTCTTCGACGGAGAAAAGGGTACCGACGCCACGTGCAGAAGAGCTGGAACTTGGAGCTTCAACTCAAGAAGCCGAATCTTTTCAAGAGGATGGCAAATTCTCTTCTCCAATAAACGAAAACATCGTACCTATAAATGCCAAGCATTTTTTAGAAGTGTTCTACAGTCACAAAAGCCACTCAAACCCACGAGAAGTCTATCTCAGTGCGCAAACGAAAAAAGTTTACGATGAACCACTGAGACTGCCAATTTTCCCAGCAGAGAACCTCACACAAACAAATAGTCAAGTCTGTTCTCCTTCAAAATCTTACACATGTTTAAAAATTAATAATTGTCAAAATTTTTACAAGATCAATTTCCCAAATTTCCATTTTGAAACGGGATGCACAGTCATGCGTCGAAATCGTGCGATACTATCCTCCGAAAAATGAATGACATTCACCTTCATCAGGATTAATAACACCATGTCTGATGAGGAAGTCTACAACCACAGGCCCACTCGTCATTTTGAACTGTCCAGAACACACGAGATCCAAGGCTTCAGCGGTATCCAAGAGCTGGAATTCGGATGCTTCTCCGTCACCGGGTTCGGGGCTCAAATCGGGATCAAGTTCGACGTCGAAGACGTGGTAGACGTTCGGAAATATTCCGCGAGGATCTTGGTGAAAGAACGACACACATCCGGCAAATCGTATCCTCGCGTCCATCCACTGACAACGGAAAAAAACTTGAATAAATCCGAAGAGAAAAATTGAGAAAACCTTACATCTAACTTGATTGAAGCTTCTTCGCAGGCTTCTCTCATCACGCTTTCACGAACCTTTTGTCCGGATGTCGTTCCACCACCAGCCTAAAATAAGTCAAGACACAATAACGAACTGGAACTCTGCGTCATTTACAATGCATAGAAGTCGTCACATCGTAAATAAAAAATCTAACAAGCCTGTGACGGACTTCAGCAGTACATCCGACACACTCCAATTTAGTATCATTCATTCCATAGCACCCACAGCTGTTCTACGCAAAGGAAAATAACCCACTCAAAAATACCAAATATTCACCATCACGTCCCATTTTCCTGGCCACGTTGTTTTCGAGAGAGCGCGCTTCTGAAACCACACACACAGCCCTCGTTCCGGATGCCTCACAAATCCGTTCAGAAAAACCGCGTAATGCCTAAAGCCCAGCAAGCCTACACATCCAAGCGCAGATTGCAGGACCCCTTCAGCCAAGATATGGAACCAACAAAATATACTCACACATGCAGGATCGTTCCATCTGAAGCAGAGGTACATCATGTTTCGATCCCCAAACGTCGTAAACCTCATTTCGCCAGTAATCGAAAGCCTTGTAGAAAGGATCACCAGGTTTGCGCTGCTTGCGAAGAGTTTCGATGAATTTTCCAACAGCTAGAGAACGCTCTTCGCACGTGCTGAATTTTCGATTGAGTTCCACACTGTGTTCATTGACGCTGAAGAGTTCGGGGAAGTTCTTAACAACTGCCTTCATTTCAGGAGTGACAAAACCAGAGTGCTGGCCACAGACAATCACAGGGGTCCAGTTCTTGAACATTCCTGAAATAAAAAAACACAAATTACGAATGACAAACGCCACAACTAGATAATTCTTACCAGTATGGCAAACGGCGTTCCATTGACGGGCGTAACGAATCAGTCGTGATGCGTCACCACGAATCATGATTTCGGATAGAGCCGCGCTGCGGTCCCAGAAGTCTGATTCTTCCCCCATTAGGTTGGGGAAACCGTTATCTCTCTGCAAGCCCGAGTTCAGGCAACACTTCGGGAAAGCGAAGGACAGAGCATACGCTATGAACGTTCATCACATTACATCTTCAAAAGAAAGAGAACAAAAGAAGCGAGGCCATGCCACTAAAATTGATGGGCGCCACGGAATTCAAAACATCAACATAGAACGACAACTTGTGCCGTATTGACGTAAGAATGAAGCATTTCTTGCACAACACGCGTATTCACACAATGTCTAAGAGATGGCGTGTTCTTGGAGGAAGTCGAGGTCCTGAGCAATACAGCATTATATGTTCTGTTGTTGACCGTCTGCGCTAGGTGTCGCTTGAGAGACCCGTTTGTTTCATCGTTTTACTCTCACCCCACTTCTCAAAATTTCTCTTCGGGCATTCGAATTGCAGGAAGTTCGGATCATCACTCCCAATCTGTTCTTCATGAATGCGAGTATTCGTTGTATTTTCGTTGGTTATCGTAATTTTAATCAGACCACATGTAATGACTTGGATTCGATTAACGACGATGACAACTCACGAATTGAAGACCGTAGATGCCATCATGGATAGCTTCCAAATAATCGCAGATGGATTTTTCTATTCGTGGGTATCGACGCATCCCTTGTATTTTCTGTGCAACTTCCACGTTTTCTCCGGAAGATCAGCAAGGATCGATAAAGCTCTGTGTGTAGCGCATTGCTTTGGCGAGGAAGGGGTCCACCTGCATTTCCTAGAATGCCTTGGTGAGGTACCGTCCAGTACCAACTGGCATTCTACCGGAAAACGGAAAGCCTGACCCGAGCGATGGACGAATCGGGATAGAAAATATTCTCTCCCGGAATTAAGCTTACAATGATAATCCCTTGTTGATCGTGCAGATAATTAATCACGTCGTGACTCGATGATGTTGACTTCTTGATTATACTTCAATGTTCGTGAAACTAAACAAAACTCGTGGAATTGTGCGATATCGGGAAAGCTGGTGTTCCTTGCTGACTTACGCCGATCATGGAGAAGGGTGAGTTCATTATTATCTCCGCCGTGAATCCGTTAATATTCATTTAATCTGTAGCTCTCGTGAAGACTTTTTGTTCATGTAGTTTGAAATTTCTGCTTGAGGATTGCACGTTTAAGTTTCCCAAATAATATACTCTAATTTTACATTACTGTATTTGTAGAAGAGTAGTTTTGATGAGGCGGCGTAGGTATGCTCATAGTGTTGGCGCGTTTCTCGGAGAGTGCGTCAGCCCAGATAATCTGTTCGCGGTGTGATGTTGAAGAGATCGCTTCCCTTCTGTAGCTGTTGGGAACACATTCTCAATGGCTTGTAGTAAATCGTACGGGAAGACGCTCAGTTTGTGATCCCGATTCCGCGTGGAATGAACGCATAGCTTGTTTACCGGTTCTACCACCTGTCTCACGGCCTTTGAAAATTCTGGCGGTCGTCTGATCCGGGTGTTCAGAGCTTGTCCCCGTTGTGCTACAAAAATATATAATTCGGGAGGGAGGGCAGAGAAGGAGGCCGTGAGACCGAACTTGCGGCGCCGGTAATTTCCGATTCTGGCGCCCGTGGTGCGCCACTCCGGCTGAGCTGCATATATTCATGACGGAGTTCCAAGAGCCGCCCTTGAGTATCTTGTTGGGCTCTCGTCTGGAACGTGGGGTTTGTTTCACTCACGGAGCTCTTTTATTCTACGCTGATTCGTGTTTGCTGGCGCAGGAAACGCCAAGACTTGTCAGTTTCTTGTGCGAGTGAAGTTTTGTGTCTGATTTGGCTGTTCCGAACATTAAACTGACTTGAAATCATGGTGGTACATCTCTGGACGAGATTGGATAAGTCGAAGGATGAACAGAACGGAGTGTCTGAAACTCCTCAGAAACCCCCGACCATCAAGCGACGGAACAGTCTGCAGTGGATATTTAAAGGTACGATCCTCGTGTTTCTGGAATACTCACCTACAACGCTCCTATGCATGGCGCGATTCCTGTTCACATAGTCCACAAATTTCGAAATATTTTGGGTGATGGGTAAATATGGAATGCTGAGTGAAGCTTGTTTATGGGTGAAATGTCATTTTTTCAATTTTTTAACATATCCGTCGTTGGCATCTATTCGCGAAGCGTCCCTCGTGGTCGCGTTTGCAATATGGGTGTGGCGCTGGAAGGGACTCGGAGTTGTCTTAGAACATCTTAGAACAGAACCATATCTGATGGAATTTGTGCTTCTCCTTGCGTTTGATAATGACCAGGAACGTTCCGGAATTACGATTGCCCTACTTCCGTGAACGGATGTAATGCATTCCTCTTCTCAAAATTTGATTTCCCATGCATCGGGCTCTTCTCGAATCCCCATGCGAAATACTGGCCAACGATGATCTGGAAAAAAACAACGCTTTTCCTTCGACATAATGAATTATGTACAGTATCATCTTTCGTTCTTCAGTGAGATTACGTCTGCTAGGATGAAGTGAAATTCCAGCAATATGGAAATTTTTCTCTTTAAAAACGTGTTTCCCCCAATTGTCACGATATTGACAATAATGCTCATGAGGATGACTTCACGTGAAATACGAATTCAGTTATGCTAGATTCCTGTGTAAACCTTTTTCGTTCGATTTGACGGCTCAAAAACCAGGACCTGAAGTCTTGATTTGACTTGGAGGTGAATGTGGCGTGTAATTGCGGAAATGCAGTAGAGTACCGTGTGTTTAAATGCAGGAGAACAATATGTACAGCTGCGATTGTGAAACGATCAAGAGAAGGTGGAAATGTCAACGAACGAGAAAATTGCCTCCGTGTTTTTGCGCAGTGGAACGTGATTAGCGCCCTCCGGTGCATTTCCCTGTCTAGTACTGCGAGGGTGAGTCATCCGCTTCGCCACTGTTCTTTTCCGAGCTTCACAGTCCACCGCGTTTTTCTTCCATCGCGGTTTTAAAACTCTAATTCCTTCTCTCCGGCATTGCTTATTTCTTCCTTCCTTCCTTCGCAACCACAATCCACAAACTCTTCTTCCCGGTCGTAAACCGTGTACAGGTTGCACGCGAAACGGGGGCTCTTGTTTTTCTCATGGCGGAACCGCTACTTTGGTTGTCCGGTGGTGAGCAGAATTCTTATTGGGTATTTTTTGCTGCACGCAAGCATCTTTGATCTTCGCTGGTTCCTAGCGACCTGTTATTATCATGGGTTCGATTACGGATCGGCGCCAACCGGGAATGATTTGAACCTTGACGATCGCACACAACCTCTCTTAAGCACAATATATAGGTGACTCATTTGAAACCTCGTCGAAGGAATTCGCGCTCTGGTTTCGCTGCAACATTTCCGTGGGCAAACTTTTTTTTTGCAACGGATTTCAGAAAACATACATCAATGGGTCAGGTTTGTTTGGTCGTAGGTTGATCTGGCTCCGTATTGTTTGCATTAGCCATGTTTTGGGTTTGGTCAGTACTGGTGGTACCTCGCAATTCGACCTCCAACCCAGAATTATTTTATGGGTTATTATTGCTAGGTTGCCCTCATGCAGCTGCAGGGCGTATGAAAATATTGCAAGAAGACAGAAAAAGCTAAAATACAGTGCTGAATGACCAAGCGTTGTTATTTGTAGTACCTTGAATTATTGTCCACTTCTGGATATTGGCAGTCCCGTGGGGTAAGAGCTATGTTCTCAATATGAAATCCCCCCCCCCCCCATGATCCACGTCTTCTCAGCAAGCTTACTCAAATCACAATATTGACTTGTACATACAGAGGTATTCCGTTGTCCAAGTGAATCTCATGCGTGTATTTAATGCTGAATTTCTCCTGGATGAATCCGTTTCGCCTACAATGATCACAATAATCGTAATCGACTCGTTCTTGTGCGATTGAAGGAGCTCCTGTGGTTTCAGAGCTATTAAAAATGCTGGTGTGATTGTGCTTCGAGTGTAGTGGAATGCATATGATTCATGGATCGTTAATTTTAGAGTTTTATGAGTAGCTTCAGTATCCGTGAGAAGCGAAGAAGGACCATTCTTGCTTCCTCTCTGCAGGAAGCTAGCGTGAAAAATCGTCACTTATTTCTTTTCGAGGGTTCATTGACACGTTTCCCGTTCCATCCGTGCGGGCTCTTCAGTCGGCCATTTCTTGGCTTTTTTCGTGGTCACCGAAGGGTATCTTTCGATCGTTATATGGACGCGTTCGAAATCGTTTTGCATCAAGTGAAAGCCCTTCGAGGAGAAAGCGTGCGACAGTTCTGTGATGAATATGTGGCTTTCGCTGAAAGCCTCCGCACGCATGAGCAAATGTTCTGCAGTTGATCGGACCGTCGATATCAGAAAGTCCGCCTTCCGTCTCGTACTTAGAATGTTAAATTTTCGTGTAACCGTATTTTTTTGGAATTCTCAAATCACTCCCGTAAATCCAGCAGCAGAATTCTGGTCAGGAAAAATTCGTATCATGAAATCGTTTGACTTCAAATACAGTACAGTACTGTACTACTCGCTCTGATCGCTCAAATCGTCATACAGTAGTCGAAACTTATCGAGTAAAACTTCGAAGGACCCGGAAAAATTCGAGTTAACGAGGTTTCGAGTTGATGGACACAGCATTTTTGTTGGGGGACTTAAGAAAAATAATTGCGGGAAAGTGATATTCTGGGCCTTGAATTGCTTCTTAAATGAGTTGACAGGATGCTGTAGTAAGACAAGGGTTTATTTGTCCTCTTAGTCCATCACTTCCTTTCAAAACTAATCGTTAATTTTTTATTACTTTCCTCTTTCCTTTGTCAGTAAAATAAATGCGATAAAACCTGCAGAAAATGCTGGTTATAGAGGCTTGAAGGGAAAGCCTTCAAGGTAAGGAGGTTTTTAATGGAATGTTTCTGCAGGAATTTAGGAAAGGAATTAAAATGAAATTCGAAGAACAGTATTGAGGTATTCGAGTTGGGGTGATTCAGCTGTACCTCATTCTCAAACTGATAATGTGTTGCAAAATAAAGCAGCTCCGTTGAAGATACAGTTTCATTATTCGAAGTGCAACGAAGAAAAGCCACGATGAAACTCAATGTCGCTCCATTTCGTGGAGAAGTTTCTTTGACATTCAATGATCGTTGATCATTTCTGTGTAGTCATTTCAAAAACTGCGATTCAAAAGCAAGGATTGCCATGAAGGTGCCTATTGAGGGTGATGTTTTATTGATGCTAGTTGACCCGAGAAAATGAAGAAGCTTTCGGTTTCCTGCTACGTTGAATTTAGGTTTACCGTCCCAGAAACATGAAATTAAGAAACGACATCCTCGATCGTTCGCAATAAATGTATTCTACAATACATTGGTGTTCTCTGGTCCAAAAGAGAAGGCATGAGTCTGATGAGCATTGTAGGATAGAACGAAAAAAATTTTGAAACAAAGCAGGCTCGAGTTCGAATATCATCTGTCTAAAAATGACCCAAGGCTCTAACTTCTAAAAGCTATTTGTAAATCCACACCTGATCGATTGTATGACAACCCGCCGGTTAGCTGCTGGACGATTATGGCTCGGTACGAACTACTGTACTAAAAAAAATCCAAATTTTATACTGTACATCATTATCCGAACCAACGCACCATTGATAAATTTTTCGCCAATTTTAACCGTCGTCTGTAGAACGATGATCACCGAAAATAGTTGGTTCTCTATTTATAAGGAGGGCTACTTCTTCTATCTTATAAGTAAAAAATTATAGGCACCCGCGAAAGCGAGACAAATTTTGATGTAAATACGGTATCCGGATTCATTCGGTCTCGTGCAATCAATGAAGCTTGTTCCTAACCTCTGCCACATGGGGCGCCTTTGTGCTGCCGCAGCTTTAAGGAAGCAAGCATTGTTTTTTTTTTCCTATGTGTGTTCTATAAGTGTTCAATAGGTTGATCAATTGTGGAACAATGACACTTCTCGAAATCTTAATTGTGAGAAGCGCAGTCACGTAGGATAAGATTAGTTCACAGTTGGTTTCTGATGGTTGAATTCATTTCCCTGTTTTGATATCGCTAATTTAAAGCATGATGCCGGCTAATTTTAGGGAATCTAGAATATGACTTCAGAAATAAATCTCCGTGTTCGTCCAAGATAAACGTTTTTCTCATGCCTCACGTGACCAGCACAGCACCGTAGTAGGATTTAAATTGCAATTTTTCAATTTAATTTCAACCAGCTTCGATATTTCTAGAGGAAAAATCAATCGGCCAAGAAGCGATGCAGCTCATGGAGGTCAAAAAGCTTCTTTTTTTCGTGCGCTTAATTACTATGGAGAGCAGAATTACTGTATTTTATACCTCTTCACAAAAGATATCACATTATATCTAGTAACCCTGCTCTAAATTTTTATTTTTCCCACTTCCACAAAGAAGGCTACGATCGAAATGACCCACAATGAAGTTTCCTTTGAAATGGCGGTCTTTTTCGTGGGTATTTTTTCATTTTACGGCGACTCCGCACCCTTTCGTTGTGCTTCGAAACGTGTCATAATTTCGAAATGGGCTCACCATCCAAGGCATCCACAGATGTAAAACATGGGTCATAGTATTTTCCTTCATCCAGAAAAAAGTTCGCGACTCTTCAGGTGAATGACGAAATTGTTCATGCATGGGCGTTTTTGAAATACGTATTGTATACGATTCCCTGAGTCATTCCGACGTTGGCGAAATGAAATTTCCCTTGGGGAATCTGGTACTCCGATCCGGTTATTCCTCTGATGATTATATTTTCACTTAGATCAACGTGCGGGCATTGTAAAATGAATCGAGATTCCCTGCTGATGTTTCTGCTGAGCCTTTCTCTTGTGGACTCATTGAAATTGATGCAAACTTGACCGGAGCTTACTCTCACTCGTGATGCAAATTCATGCAATCTCTATTGTCTCCCCCGGGGTTCACCGTACGTTTTTTTTTTTTTTTCAAGTCATGTGTTCGTCGACCTGGGCATAATCCTAAATTTTTGTAAGAATCGTTCTGGGCAGCATTCTGAAATAACGTGGGATAATCACGTTAAAACATCCTTGAAACCTTCGTGAGATACCATTTTGAGGCAGCGACAGGAGATAAACGTCAAGTCAATGGGAAAAGTAGACGAAGTTTCATAATTTTCTTCTTCTTCAAGTCTTCATTTTTTCATTTTTTGAATTAGTGACTGATAGTCTTATTTTTTCTGCTCTTGAAACTTCTTGCGGATGGGAATTCGTGTAATGTTGTTTTCATTACATTGTTGGAAATCATGGCGATGTGGGGTTCCATGCCAATGCACTTTAAAATATTCGGAATCATAAATGCAGTAGTGGTCGTTTTGTTTTTATTGCTGAATCAGTTATGTAGTATCTTTCGTTCATTGCGCTTTCAACGCCTGATTATTTGTGGTCTTGGATTACCCGTGCACATTTACTCAGGTCAGTAGCCTGCGTTAGGGCAGATCCGGTGATTTCAACGAGATTTTTGCTCGAACAGTAAGATGTAATTGAATAATAATTTTATTGCGGATGATCTTCCCACAGTTCCCAGTGAGTGATTTTTCCGCCTTTTTCCGTTAAGAATTGATTAATGCTGAATTTCATATGTTCTAGATCTAGATGTTTCACCATTGAGATTCGCGGAGCCTTTCTTGAAATATACCTTGGTACTGAAGCCTCACTTTCTCATTTTAAGGCCGATGAGGAAATCGACATCCGAATACTGTACTCAAGTACTGTATACGGTATATTTTTGAAATCTAAATTTAACATATTGCAGTTCGTTGAAATTTTTGTGCCCTCAAACTTGTCTACCATATTTCTTGTTATAAGAAAAAGTCAATTGGTTTTTACTTCCATTTATTATTATCAATTTGTTCCGTTTTTTCTTTTTTTTTTGGAGAATAGCCTCTGGATGAACTCGTGAGTTGAGAAACCTTGGAGCTCTGGCTGGGCTTTTCAGCCGATAGTGTCCGTCGTTTGGTACCTGACGTTTTTATTTCCTGAAGGTGGGCTTTTCGAGGAGTGGTACATTGGTACTAGGTGTGGAGGGAATAAAATGGAAGTACAGTAACGTACTGCATCACTTTAATAAAGGCACAAGGAAGAAAACAATGCAGCGTGTGAGAGATTGTTAGCTTGACGAAGTGCTCTCGAAAGTCCAGTTGTCCGAAATCTGTATTTGAAGTTGGTTTTGTGTAGAAATTGTGAAGAAAAACGGAACAACATGGAGTGAAAGCCATAGGCAGTACAGTACTCTGGGGAACTGCAATAGATTTGAAAGGTCAATTAAAATGTTTGCTGATAAGAGAACTGTTCTAGCTCAACTGGAAGAAAGTACAGTATTTGGTTGTTTGTCAAAGGCTCTGAATCAGCGCTGCCCAACTACGGCCCGCGGGCCGGATCTGGCCCGCATAGATTGCTCAGACGTCTCGCGGGCCCTTCCCTAAAATTGTTAACGTGGCAGCCGCCACTATTTAAAATACTTGTTGAATAATGAATTTGAAAAATTGACGATGTCGCTCCACCCTTCAAACTTTCTACAGGGACTTTCTATGCGCATTTGATCGCGTGAATTAAATTTTAAACTTTCGCAGTACAGTAATTCAATGGGGGATAACTTGGAACCTCGGAAATTATTATTAATTGTTACCCCCGAGAACTCTCCGCATCTGCAATGCGGCCCTGGGCCACATCCGATTTGTGCAGCACTGCGTCTGAATCGTTCTCCACGAGAAGTCGTGTTTTTTTCTGTGTGCAGCTTGTGAACTCCATGGCGGTGGTGTCTAACTAACCCTGGCACCTTTAAGCGAGACTTCCGTTGCTCCCACAAACACGGGGGCTTCTTCTCCCATTGTGTGTGTGCCGCATATGTTGTGTGTACGTGAGCGTGAGGCCTTCCGTCGTCAGTGTTGGGAGTCAGTCAGTCGAACGGCGGTGGTTGATGGAAATTTCAGGCAGGCAAACGGAGGGCTTGGCTTGGTGCCAGTTGGAACCAAGACGCGCGCACACAGCCCAGGAAGAGACGTGCGTTTTTCAGGCTCGGGGGGGAAAAAGAGCGTCAGCCGTGCACAAGAGTTAGACGTGTCCCTTCGGACCCCTGCTATGGACGTGGCGACGGGAGCAAAAAAATTTTTTGCATGCGTGCGCGCATCCGAAAAGAGAAAAGCAGAATAGGAATACAGTACGGGAGACAGAGAGAGAGAGTGAAGTTCCAAAAATTTTGAATAGTGAGTTTTTTTCCGTGTATTTCTTCTCGAATCTTCTGCGATTTTTCCACGTGTAATCATTTGGTACTGGAGAGACGATGCGCACCTTTTTCCTGCTTGGGATTCCGTCTGAAGTCGCTAAGTTGCTTCTTTTTTTAAATTGACGTGTGTTTTTGAAGTGTAGTTCGCACTATTTCCGAATTTGTCTTCGGGAAGAATCAGCCCGTGGTGAGTTTGTTTCACTCGAGTGTCAACTATTAGGTGTTCCAGGTGATGTCAGACGGCCAAAAAGTGGAATACGGGTGGACTCTCTGCCACGTAATTGAGGGGTTCAGAAAATATCCGCTGTCGATAATGCGGGTAGAGGCCCTTATGGGACTAAATCATGAATGCATAGAGTAGGACCTCTCTTTTAGTCGATTTTTGATGCGACCAACGAGAAGAAATCTACTCCGAAAGATTCTGAGCCGGAGCAAATAATGCTTGGGACACGAAAAAAAAAATTGAGTCGGGGAGGTTCGAGTTGAAGAGGTCCAACTTTATAGACAAAAATCGTTGGAGAGTGGGTTACCATGCATTAAAGAGAGATATGAACCTCGCATGAATTTCATTGAAGAAAGGTGCGACAATGCTGAAGACAATATAAAATCATTTCATGATGATTTCAATGAATATACACGAACGATTTTCTAATGTCGGGGCTAATTGCGCGTGATTCGTACGCATGCACGGGCATCTTAACACACTTTGACCTCGATAAATTGAGCCTCCTTAAGTTAAAAACCTCTCTTTGTCATATCTTTTAGACTCCTGTCTGAATTCTCTCAAAAACCATGTTGAATAAATCTTCAAAACTCAATAACTCACCCCCCTGAAGCCCTTATAACTCAAATTTATTTATTTGTTTATATGAGATATGATTCTGGATATTCATCAGGCAAGAGAAAGGAAATTAAAATTCACAAGGATATTTTTCAAAAGGAAGTTCGAGACTAAATAGTCTGAAGTACCCTAGCTACTAAGTTCCACATCCTGTAGACTCATTTAGTAAGCAGTTCAAGGCCCAGAAGATCGCCAATTGGAATTTCTTGTAATTCTTTTCTGTCATTTCCAGAAAAAAATTGCAATTACCCCGAACTCAAAACGTCCGAAGGTCTGAGATCCTTTGAGGTTTGACTTCAAGAGGTTCCGCTGTATACTGAAGATACTGTATGTGAGAATCGTTTCACGTGGAGTGGCATGATTTTCATTCCCGGCCTCTCTGGTTTCGTCGAATAAGAATCATCGCAGTCGCAGAACACGTTGTTGTTCTCCGGATGATGTCAGAATTCCCCACCTTCGTCTAACACCAAATCGAAAATTTTCTATTACGCTATTTTCGAATCAAAAAGACGCCCACCGAAATATTACCGTTTTTACGGGTATAAGAACCGGATTCACCCTGTAGTTTTACGTGCATTCGGAATGAACCTCTAAAAGCGTAACGTGGTTCGGATCCCCCTTCTATATCTTCTGAAAATACGTCGAAATCAGCGTGTTGAGCTAAACGAAAAATTCCGAACTCGAGTGTTGATCGTTTTTACGGAAGTGTTCGGTGTTCGGGTCGTTGGCAGAAATGTTCAAAATTCGGAATTGCAGACGCCAGGTATTAAAATGCAATAAATGATCATATTCCTGGAAAAAGTCGAAATGAAACTGCAGGTGTTTACTAGTCTTTTCTGAACTTCGCGGGACTTCATTTAAAAAAAAAAAAGGCTTAGACAGTCCTTTTATATCCCAATTTCTCGCTAGATGAAAGTCGACCGCTAATCGCGGTCGCGGGATGTTCATTATTTTTGGTGATTCGGTTAGGAAATGCGGTCGCGTGATTGTGCATATCCGTGCCTTGCGTTCTAATTTTCCGACGGAACTTTTTCCGAGCCGCGATTTTTCTATACCGACCATTTCTGACCCTTGGCTCCGGGCGCGAAAAACGAGGAATTTTTTCCGGAATAGCTCGAAATGTTCTCGGAGAAGCGTGTATTACATGCTGAGCACCTCGTTTCGTGCTACGGTTGAACAAATTTGGGGGTTAATTTTAAATTTTAATTTCTCTCCTCTACCGCATAGCGGTTCACGTTTAACCCTATCATCTGTCTGCGTATTTTCGGGGTCTTGTTAGACCCATGGTACTATAATCTCGTACTACAGTATTTCCGATATTCTTGGTCTTAATTTGTTTTGTTTTTTTCCGGAAAAAGGAAAGATTTATGCACCAACTTCCGTTGTCCTATTTGTTGACAGCTGAATCTTTCTGGAAATAAAGACTGTACGAGGGTTGTTTCATAAGTCCTGCAACTATATCGACTAGATACAACACGGTTTCGCCAATTAAAACCATTTTTTTTGCTCACATAACCTCGTCACGCGGCAACACTTCAGTGCTGTTCTGCATACTCTCCGCCAATTTCAATGCGCTTTTTCATGCGATAAATCCAACGACCAAAGCACTGATCGTCGGACTTATCGCGTGAAAAAGTGCATTGAAATTGGCAGAGATTGTGCATGGTACTTTTATTCTAAAAATGTATTTTTTGCTCCCAAGCCTTCAATTTGAGTTTGACTCAAGAATAGACAATTCGAATAGAGGAGATTTATTTCTTTATGACCAGGGTGTTTGTGAAATACCGTATTTACCCGTGTCGCTGTGCATCTTTTTGAAAGATCAAGTTGGGTGCGCATAATATGTGGGTATACATTTTACAAGAAAGAAAAAGTTATGAAACCGATCATTTGGTTTAATTCAGAAGTTCGTCTCAGGAAAAAAATTGTTCGATACTAATCCTGATCCAATCGTTTTTGTCATTTGATTTGATCATAAGGTTGTTCGGAAAAAAAAAATTGATTTATAAATTTCGTTTTTCAGCTACCAAAACTGGGGTGCAGGTCTTGTGCGGGGATACCTTTTTGGGCCAATTTAGCGTAAAAAAAAAAATCAAGGTGCGTGTCTTGTGCAAGGGTGGTATTCAAGTAAGTACGGCAAATGTACTTTCTTTTCTCAAGATCTTTTCCCACAACAGTGTTCAAATCAGTGACCAGACTAACAACGGGTACAGTACTTCTGTACCAATGGTTAAAAAAAGGCGTCAGTGCAAAATTAAGTGGATTCTTGATTTGAACTCACCAGAGCCTCAAGGGTTTTGTTCAAACTTCAAATGGGCTCCAACTCTGCTCCGAGAAAAAAGGAATCTTGAATGAAATTAGTTCAAGTACTGCATCAAGAAGTCTAGCCCGGAGAGAGTTACGAAGATCAATGTGTCTGTAGCTCAAGGTGAAGGCCACGAAGGTGGAAAGCTTAGCATTCTCAAATAACTGTGCATAAAATGCTTGCTGAGCCGATGTGTGTGATCAGTGGTAATTGAAATTTTCATGGCTTAACGTTCAAAGTATAGGACATGCTGTTGATTGTATCGGAGATGACGTAAATTACAGTAGCAACCTGAAAATCGTTTTATGCCATGAATCTGATTATGTCATGAATAAGAGGTTTTTTCGAGGGGAGTTCCTCTGATGAAACCGAGTCCACCGTACTGTATTTATAACTTTTCAAATGTATAAAAGGCTGCGATGTACAGATATTGATCGGATTCCATCTTCGTTTTCGTCATGGCAGCATAGCTGACTAGTGGCAAGTTGACGCGTTGTAATGGCTTCTTCGATCCTCGGCTTACTTCTAGGTCAACCACAACGTGGTGAATTAATCAATTCCGACGATTTAATTGGTCAAACTCGACTCCTCGAATTCGGATATTTTTTGCTTTGTTTACGAAGGCGGTTGCACTCTACCCGCGTGTTTTTGGATGTTAAATCAATGTCTCCCGAGGGCCATTTTATGAAATTGCCCCTTTGAGATGAGGGATGTGGGTAGCACAAGGGGGTGCTTAAACTCCACGTTCAGGTATTTTCGGCGATTTTTCGCCGTCTCGAAATGGTTAACGAGCATGACGTATGCAGCACGTAGCGCCTGTGTGTTCAACAAGACCCCGACGCGTTTTTTTTTTCGTTGGTCGCTACAATCCAGAATACGTTCTCCTTGAACCCCATGCTGGCGAACAAGGCCGTAGTTTGTTAAGACGGGAACCGTTTTTGCCATAGTATTTTTCTTCTTTTTTTTTCTCCTTCTTCCTTCCGCGTGTCTTCCTCCTTTTTATTTGATCCACGCGTGGACTTTTTGAAGACGACAAAATTTCAACCTTTATTTCTGTTTCTACAGTATATTAAAGTAAGCTTTTTTATGAGCCGCACGCACGACCATATTTTGCATCGCGTCGAATTTCACGCTGGTCAGTTTCGCTCTCTTTATTCGGTAGATCTGTTGAATCTGGTTCGGGATTTTACAAGCTTTTGCTTTTTTTGTCGCGTTTCGTAGTGGTTGTGAATTTCTTGAGCAAGTTCTCGTTGAGTGCCGGTGCGTAAAACCTTGCCGAATCGTCCGATTATGCCGAGTAAATCATACTCTACTTATTTTTCCAATTTCGGCACGAAAAATTTTTCATTCCGTCACGGACAACGGAAACCAAGTGGCGGAAGAATTTCACTGTAGTAATTATTTTGAGTGGTGAGAATATTTTGGCTGATTTTTTGGCAGTCATGATGGTGTGGTGAGAGGAAATCGGAGAAAAAAAGTAAATTTTGCGTCCCGGGGAAATTTCCGAAGGAAAGGAGATCTCGTGCTGCGAGAAAGTTTGAATTGTGCCTGTCTGCTTGCTGCTCCTGAAACATCTTCCAAGTCTGTTTCTCTCTTTTAATGTAAACTTCCCCGGGTGTTCTCCGTGCTTGACCGCATTTACTTGGCCAAGAAAGGAGAACAATGAGGTTTTTCCGGAGTCTGCGGTAGGTAAAACGCCGGAGACCGCGTTTCTTGTTGCGCACGTGGCATCGAGCTTCAATTGAAGTTGTGGAGGAAATTATCCCCGGGGATTATGTCGGCATGAGAAAAGGCGCGTGTCGAAATGAACTGAGACGATGTTTGCCTGTTTTTTAGTGATGTTTTTGTTTGGTGGGTTGAATATTTCTACCACAATGGTTGGTTTGATTTTTCTCTCTAGAGAGCTACTTGTTCAATGCTCAGAATTCGAGTCTAAAATCTGTAAATCTCATCCGAGAAACACGTGCAAAGTGAAGTTGGCCTGGGGAGTGTTTTTTTTCTTCTTCAAATTAATCAAGATACTGTATGTGCAGTTCAGTTTGTCAGACGGCTAAGTTATCATCCCTTGAGTACGTCATTGGGGTTAATTTTGTTCGTAGGGCTTGAATTCTGGGCCTTAAATTACTTCTTTGAATGAGTTGACGGGATACTGAAGTTGAAGACGAGGGTTTATTTGTCCTATTAGCCCTTCACTTCCTTTCAGAAGTAATCGTTACATTTTGATTCCTTTTATCTTTCTCGTTAATCAAATACTGTACTGTGATAGCAGAAGGGCGTCTAGAAAATTCGATTTATGGAGGTTTGATGATGAAAACCTTCGAGTTAGTGAGATTTTTAATGCATTTTTCCTGAGGGAATTCAGGAAGGCACTTTAAAAAATATTCGGAGGTAGGATCGGGTTATCGAGGTTCCACTGGAAGTGCATTTATAGGGTAAAAAGGTACTTCAGGAATTTTACAGTGCTATAAAGTTTTCCTATGAATGGATATGAAGAATGCAGCGAGCGTTGGTTTTTCGATGATCTGACCTTTAACGTGTTGAAAGACACAACCTTGATATTGCTGCTCCCGATGAAACTAGAGTTAGAAGCGAGAGATACTCTCCAACAAAACACGTAGATGGACTAGAACTTCCGGAATAGCCCAAATTCCGTCAAGTCTCTTCGCCAGCCATCAGTTTTCCACAGAACTTATGAGTTCGTTGGTTCCATCATTATTTTCAATAATCTTTGATATACAGTAATTGGAAGCATGCAACTCGAACTCCGCGTGGATTGCAGTACAGTATCGTACTCGATTTGCTCAAAGCTGTCTGTTGAGACACCTCGTTTTTGAATGGGACCCTATCTGTGATTTTCGAATTTCTGCCTCTTTTTGTGTGAATTTAACCCACACTATCTTACCCTCCCCGTTTCATGTACTGTACATTCCTTTGTCAACGAAAGCATTCGGTGTTTCACGGAAAAATCGCGACAGGGTCATTTCACGGAAAAAGTTTCACCTGCTGCGTCGACAGGGATCGTATCTAGTTCCATTTCCGCCCTCGTGTGGCCCCTTATTCGCGTATTGTTTGCTGCACGCCGGCAGTTTGTTCCCAGACTGGGCGTTTGGTTGTGGGAGGGAGAAGTTGGCACAGCGGGTACAAGACGCGCCGGATGTCTCTTCCTGTCGTACTTCCGCGGAACAAGGGTGTGGTCTTCGGCTCGGGTCTGGTCGTAAAACGCGACCTGTGTGTGCGTGCTGAATATTAAAGAATGAAGGAAAGAAGTCGGAGAGGAATATACATACATGTTGTGGGTGCACGAGAAGTTCGCCGTATTCACGAGTGGCTAGTCCGCGTTCGTAATTTTTTTGTATTTTTTATTTTCAAAGAAAAATGCACGGGAAAACTCGGGAATACTCGCATCGAGGCCGCATCGCAGTTTCGCAGGAAATATGTGCAGCAACGAAAGGAAAAATAAGTGCCTTTGCAAGAAAAGTGAAAAAATCTGTTTGCCATGAATAAACAAACACGAATGAGTGCGTTTTGTTTTTTTAATGATCTGACCTCGGACGCGTTGACGGACAGAACCTTAATAGTCCTATACTTCTGATGAAATTAGAGCTGAGAAGAAGAAATACTCTCCACTTTACGTGTAGGGGGACTAGAACTTTCTGAGTTACCCAAATTTCGTCAAGATCCTTCGCCAGCTCTCAGTTTTCCACAGAAGTTATGGGTTCTATCACATTTACTTCAAAGGTCCCAAGAGCCTTCGACTGATACACTTGCAAACATGCGTCCCTTACGCGCTCAAATTTGTTAATGCAGGGGGGAAATTGATTTTGTATCGGAATAGTCATTTCGTTGATTTTATAAGTAGTGCGTGTGTGGGTAGACGTCACAGTCATCATCATGAGGAAATTTTAATGTTAGAGCGATTCGTGGCAATCATCATCCGCTCTTTGAATAGTGCTGTAAGCCAGTTCCCCTACTGCGTCAATCACAATCATCATGGACCTGCTTCGTTGTGAGTAGGTTTCACAATTTTATTTCAATTTATCACAGATGCCATTTTCCCAAGTTTTACGTGAGGTTGTGTCCCGCCAGTGTGCTTTTGAGCACTTTTACCATGGTGTAGGCGCTGTAGATAAATGACTAGGTTTAATTGTAAGTGCATATGCAGTTTTAAAAATGGCATTGCTTCCCCTCCGATCAATTTTTTTACGAGCAGTTTCCATACGTTCCCTTACCTACTTCCGAGCAATTTTGCGCGTTTTGCCGTGATCCGAAATTGGAACATTTTGATGTTGCTGACCGTTTAATTGGCGTATAACTTTTTTCCATTCCGTATACTGTATTTATTGCACATGAAGCAACGGGGAATTGCGCCGGTTATAGTTCATGGAGCTTTCTCTAGGCAACCTTTTTTTCTGTAATGTTGATTTTCAAATCCGATGTACCTATGAAATGTACTGATGTGTGGGAGTAGAAAGAAGTTAATTTTTCATGTCCTCGAGCAATTCGGCCGTTTCGCTATAAGCGGAAATAACCGCCAGTCATGCAGCTCTCCTGCGATTATACAGTAAAATTTCATTACAACCTAACTTTTGGTGACCACAGAAAAAGTTTTATACTGAATAATTCTTTATAACGAGATTTTCAAAATTGATGACTGGAAAATGTTTTTTCACGTCGGACCTGCCTATAATTAAATATATGTCGATAATCTGGAATTCTCAGATTTCTTGTATTGTTTGAAAAACTGAAAAAAAGTTACAGTCATGCATTCCAATGGATGCTTAACTACATTTTGTAAATAATTCATGAAGGAAGGATGTTTCTGAAAGAATTTTAGTTTACATCCAGGAGCAAGAAGCACAGTTTCCTGAGCAATCAGACGAGAAAAATTTTTTTTACTTTGATTGATATGATTTTTGCAGTTCAGGAAATTTTTTTTTTTTTTCCCTCCCAGAAAATCTCATCATCCCGGGAGGATGATGTGCTGAGCCGCTTGAAAACATGATTGTGTTGATGAATTCCATCCAAGTTACAAGACCCAGTCATTCAAATTTATGAAGGGACGTTTCCGACTGTGTCTGCCTTCGTTACACATTTTTCACCTGGTAAGAATTTATCAAAAAAGGTTTTTATACTGGAAATCGGGTTGTTACGGCGAGATTGTTTCAACATGTACTCGATGGGTTTTCTCCTGGGACCTGAGAAAAATTTTATTATATTGACGAATTTGTTATAACAAGATTTTATTGTATGTCATACGTACACAGTGTGACTGAACCGAAGGATAACTTTTTTTTAAAGTCGCAGTAACTTTTTGGACACTCCATGGTAAGATGCTGTCTTTTGTGTAATGTAAAGAAATGTGTGAGGGAGGTAGGATGACGCTGGCGGAGCTTCGAGAGAGCGAGTGTATGTGAAAGCAAGAAGGGAATGAGACTAAATATGGAACGGTTGGATGACGCGAGGGCGCAGCGTGAAGGCGTCAGCGCATCCATCGCGACGTCACCGTTTGCTCGCGACTGACGACAGTGACAAGAAAAATTATTAAAAAAAATATTAAGAAACTGGAAGAAATATTCTTCTTGAGGGTGTCGCTCCGAGAGTCGCGTTTCCAAAAGCACACTCATCTGATGACCATTTTGTGGAAAGATGTGCAGAAGTGTGTTTATCTGGATGCATTGGATGTACGGTACTTTCGAGACGATCTGATGAACCGTTTTTACCGTACTCAAAGTCGTACTGTATAATGGCGGAACCCAGGTTTTTGACACAGCAATTTCCAAGGGGGGAAACTGCGTAAGTTGTTAGGAAATGTTACTTATTCAAAAGCAGGGTCTGGGTAATATATTCGCTTTAGTCGTCGCACTGTATTCAAATAATATTTGCATTGTGGCAGAAATATCATTTTACTTGAGACTTGCCGCTGTGAATATTCTTTCTGAGATTGCGGATCAACCAATGCGCTTTTTTTTGGCACGGCATTCGGTGAACGTAAAAATAAAACCTGGAAGAAAATGCAGGGAATGGTTCAGGCTTCCGTTATCATTCGTTCTTCAGAACTGCTATACTTCCGCTTGAAATTACTAATGAAAAGTTTTAAAAAAGCCGCTATGGGTGGAAATCACGGCACCGCTTTCGCTCTGCTGGTGTACCTGTATTTTCCAAAGCCACTTCGAAGGTAACGCTTTGCCGGAAGGTTTTTAAAATCTGTGAAGTAGGGGGGAAAATAAAAGTGCGTTCATTTTCTCCGGAAATATCTAACGGAATTGTTTGAAGAAACACTATCCGGGTAGCACTTGGAAAGGGTTTTAACGATCCGTTTTCTGCAGACTTTGCCCTAAGAACGTCGAATCTTTTGAGTAAAGCATCTAAAATTCGACCTAAGATGGATGATGGAGGAAGAAAATGCCGCTCACGTGTTTTGTTTTTTTTTTTAAATCGACGCTCTACCGGAAGGTGTTGAGGTTTGAAACTGTCTGGGCATGTGAAGTGAGAGGAATGCGTGAAGTACCATATCCATAAACACGGTCTGTGCGTTTCGGAATTCCGGAATGTGCCGACATTCCTCCTGCAAAAACACGGTTGGAACGAACTTCGCGAACCGCTGATGCTCATAAATTTAAATTTTCTGAGACTTCGCTTTTCAAGGCGGAAAACGGGCCAAAAATAGAATCTATTCTATGACAGATCCAGTGAACATCGGAAGATTCACCTGACGAATCCAAAAACTGTTCTAGTATATTTTCTGCGATTCGAATCATGAAGATGTGAAAGTGCGATGTATTTCGATTCGGAGAATTCTGCCGAACGCATTTTCAAGAATTCGAGATTCGCCGTCAAAAAATGTAGAGATTTCTGAAAAAAAACGAAGTTCTTAGCAATTAAGGCAATTTCCTTTTCAGATAGCAGACGAAAGTACTGCACTGTATTCTACTCTGTTCCTCATGCATATCCTAATTTATCTAAAGACGATAAAAATTGTTGATAATTTAACGAAGATTACCTTGTTTTTGAAAGGCCGGTATCCGGTACTTCGTGATGAATTTTGTTCGATGATCATTCATTTCAGACAGACATTCAGAAATTCATCTATTTACGAATTCTTCTCGTAAGATTTATTCTAGATCAGTGCAGTACTGCTATTGTTAGAATCTGTTTTTGTTGCGTGAATGATTTATTGACTTGTGCAACGTCTTTATCTTTAGCTTTTGTAAGTTTTATTTATTTTGTTTACGCTGATGAAAGTGAATGCATTAAATCAGGGTCGTTCAATCATTCTGTGCATTTCTGTGCCTGAATCGGGACCACCGCGTCAAAAACATTTATTCTTCAGCCGAACTTCTTCGTACAGTACAACATTTTTTTTGGTCTGAGATTTTTCAAATTTCCTGGTTGTGAGGGTAAAATTGCATGATTTATAAAGTTGGCGCCCGTAAAGAAATGTCGTCTCCGCATATTGTGATGAGAACACCAACTTACACTTCTCACTTCAAATTCGCTTTCCTCTATTGAAAATTCGTTTTCCTCTATTGAAAACGCGCGGTTATTTTTTTTCTTTCAAATCTGATGCGAATTAAACGTTCTTTTGAAATGCTGTTGTGTGAGCGAAATCTGTCGACGAATTTAAATTTTTTTGTTCCTGTTTTCGCTCAATGACTTGAAAATTTGCCGCGCCACTCATCGAATGCCCCATGTCTGAGCACGAATAATGAATATTGAACTTGTTATGTGTTAGCATATCCGTTACGTAATTTGAAGAATTTTTTCATGAATTGCTGAACATCAGGCAGTGACCAGTGACCAAAATTTTCTAGGCCCATTTCTACGGTAATGTGGACCATTGTTGATGATATTGATTTTCAAGAATAAAAACTTTCGCCATCGCAGAATTAAGCGAAGCTCTTTCGCCGTCCCACCTACAGTATAAATGAATTAAATAATGGCTGTCATTTTGTGTGACGTCAACACGCATTGACCGCACGACGTTCCACGCTTGCAACTCGGCCTTCTCGGTAACAGCATGGTCTGTATGATTGATCGCATCCTTTTTCCTTGGGCTTTTTTTTCTACTAGCGGGGATCTTTTGTCGGAGAGCAGATGCGTACCCGAACCTCCGAACTTCCGCTTTTCCCTTCGTACCCGTCGCCTTCGCGTTTTCCCCGGTGACAAATCACGGCTTGGCGTTCAGTATGACTCCTTGCTTGCGCGTTGACGCGAGGGGTTTCAGATGACAGATTCCGGCACTGGGGGCTTAAAGCGTCGCCCCGAGATGTTAGTCTTCAATGCACTTTTAGTGTTCTGCCGCGCGTGTAACGAGACACCAGTGTGACGTCGGGAAATGCGCGGAATGGAAGTTTTTTTTTTTTTCAAGAAAGAAAGGGGGGCTGTCGTCTGAATGTGCGACAAATGGATTTTCATGGTGAAATAAAGCAGGATTTTCGCACTTTGGTGTAGTGATATTCTGCGTACAAAGAAGGTGCGATTTCGCTCCGAGCTGTGGTCTTGGGAGTTGGAAAGGATTAACGATGAGGGAAACTTTGTGTGGAATTTACAGTGTAGAAATTTGTGATTGGGGAATCGACTGTGATCGGTTTCTTTTCAAAACTGCATTGTTTATTTTTCGTACCTGTGAATCTGAAGTTTCCCTGGCATTAGTTGTGTGAGTGCAATCGAACGTCGTATTAGTGCCATCATTCGTCCTGGCACATTTTGTGGCGCTCAGCGAGCGTGGAAGTAAATGTAGGCCAAAATATTTAATTAACTGAATTTATAGATTGTCATAAATATTTTGTAAAAGAGCAGAGCCGTTATGTGTGGGTTTGAGGTAGATCGAGTGCCAACTCCCGGAACCTTCAATGGTTCTTGGAAAGCTCCCATTTTTACTTCCGAAAAATCTCAAATGAAGGTATCACGAAACAGCAAAAATATTTCCAGCGAGGTAAACTCTAATAAAATTTCGAAATTATTCTGAGTTTTTATGTGAGCTTGGACATGTGATAGCCCATTAATATCTCCAGGAAAAAAGCTAATTTCTTCAATTTTGGCCCATTTTTCATCCATGACAAGGATTGTTTTTGGCCCTGAATTGGGGTTTTCTCTCAAGAACGCAATGGAGGGAGATTTTTTCCAGGAAAATTTGTGACACTTTGCGAGGATGTCAATAAATCGAGGGTTGGCTCTGTTGTAGGATTTTTTGTCGTCTGGAATAATTAACTACTCCTGTTACATTCCTTGATAATGCGGCAGTGAAGTAATTTGGTTAAAATTCTGTCCATGAAGTCTTCGAAGCAAGGAAATAGCTCTCGTCAAGTTCAAAAAGAATCATTTATATGCAGATTATCGCAGTTTTCCCGACAGTAAATGCTGGGAGCGTACCCCAGAGACCTGACGCCATTTTTAAATGCATGAGGGTGTCTTCAATGTACCATGGAGGTGTTCTGGAAGGTTACGCAATTCAAAAGATTAAGACTCGCAATACGCAGAAACTTGCCCGAGACCTATTAGTTTCGCCAGCAAATTATTTTAAATTATATGCATTCAATCACGCGTTTGTTCCAACCCCTGTAATGCGCTTCTCTATAAGTCCTGCGCCATTGTTCAATGCCACGGGGACTGCTATTTGTGATTCATGGCAGTACATATTTAAGCAGTCGGGCACGCGGATGTACTGTACAAGTAAAATCCATACCCTTCTAAAAGTCGGACACGGAGGCGAGTCCTAGAAAGCCTTGCCTTCATTCTTTCAGAAAATTGTGAAGCTTTCAAGGGGAAGAAAGAGAAAGACACTTCCAATGGATATTTCTCTTAATCGAGTGACGTCTCCAATGTCATGATTTTTCTTGACGAACAACAGCTGGGTTCCCCACGGTTGTTGTTTTTTTTCTGTCGGGGACATTCGCAATTTTAGGAAGCGATTAATATATTGCGAGGGTTAGTACAATGTATATTTTTTGTTAGTTTCGTTCTTACATTTTTTGGTTTTTTTCTTGAAGGAATAGAGATTTCTACAGCTTAGTACCGTACTTTATTTACAGTATTATTTCTTGACCCCCATTGTTTACCCGGGCTTATATTTAGAGAAGGTGTACTATCAACGTTGAGGAAAGTATGTTTTCCTACCACACGTACCTGTTTTAAGATCGAGTGGCTGTCTGATGTATCTAATTGAAATTGTATGTTACTAGCGATGTCTCAGATCTGACGACCTTTTTTTAATGAAAATCTCAATTATATTATTTAGGATATTTTAAGTGATGCTGACAGGGAACGTTTTTTCGAAATGACGGTCTGTGATTGATAATTTTCCGGAATCGTGCGTGCGAATTGAACACAGTAATTGTAGCAACTACAGTATCCGAAGGTGACATGAATGATTTTGGCTCAGATCCATGGGTAATCGACGCATTTATTTTCAAGGTAATGCACTGGACAGAAAAAACTTTCGAACCATCCCTCGTATCAAAGACTGACAGCGTTGGTGAAGGAATTTTCATATAGTATCTTCAAGATCGTGGTCGAATTGAATGTATGGAGATTCAGTACTGTACTGGTTTTTTCTAGAGTTCGAAAGCGGGAACTCCTTCGCGCAACGCCGATTTTTCATGGCATGGCCGTGCGTTGAGTATTTTATTTTTTATTTATTTGTTGTCTGGCGAGGCATAATTGCATTCATCTGATTTTGCCGCAGTCTACGTGAGCCAAAGATTTATCCTCACCTGGGGTGTTGAATAGGGGAGTATAACGAGCTATGCGACTGCAATTTATGCAGCCTTCGACGCTGATAGATTGTCGAAGTGATTATCAATATCCATTCTCCGCAGCTTTTTTCCCCTCTAAATTAAATTTTCACGTTGGTCGTAACTGCTGAACGCCGTTCCACCCGGGGCTGTTTCCTCTCACGTATAAACGCTTTAAATTCTAATTCGCATACGCCTGATGAATTTCAGGGGGCTCACCTACTTTTTAATGGAGGGCTTTAGGGCGGGGTTTGTCAATTTGCGGTAGCGGTAATCATAGTTTCAGGCGAGTTGTGAAAAAAAGAAGCTTCGACGTGAACCCAGAGCCACCACTGACTTGTTGGAACAGCGAAGCAGCTTTGATTGATGAGTTCTTTCGAACCATCCAAAGAGGAAAGAGCGTGCGTTGTGTGAATCACGGAAAATACCACGTGTGGTGCTGCTGCTGTGTTTCTGTGTGTGTGTGGGCGAACGTAAAAATCCGGAAATGAACTTGATTGAAGGTGGCAACGGAAGTTCATATCTGTACGTTTGTTGGGAAATCATCCTCAAAATGCTGGTGATGTTTCCGTGCCAGCGTGCAGTTGCCGGATTGACCTTGTGCCAGTGATGTTGCCACTTTTTCTGCTCGTGGATGATTTTTTTTTTTCAAAAGTAGGAGGAATTCATTTTTTATTTCAGACGTTTTCACTAACGTTTCATGGTTCGACAAGCATGGAAATGGTGCGTTCCCTTCACTCGTTATTTCCACGCGAAGGAAGGCTGAATGGATGTAAATTGATGGCAAGGCTGTCTTAGAATAAGTGCCGTTTCAAATTTGAATTTAGTTCAGTTTTCACATAGTTCACTTTGATTGCAAAGGGTGTCCCAGTGTCATTTCAAATTTGAATTCAGCATAATTTCGCGTTGTTCAGTTTGATTGCAAAGGCTGTTTTAGGATAAGTTTCGTTTCAAATTTGAATTTAGTATAGAAACTCCTCTCTTCTGTGTATGTGTTGAATTTTTCTTCCTTGTCTTGAGTAACTTCGAAATGACATGTTAATTTCACGTATCAAAGTGTTGTACTGTACAGTATATTCGCAGAAAAAAAATACCTAATTGGGTTGGATTTCGAGGCTGTTTCGGAAAATCATAATTGAGGACATCTCTGTTCGGAATTATTTTTGTTATTTACGAAGTTTAGGTTGTCAATTTTACATCTTCTAAGTATGCTTCTGCTCTTGATAAAATGTTACGTTTATTCCGCGTCATTTTCTCTTTTAACCCAATTTTAGATAGTTTTTTCAATTTTGATTTTTCAAGTATAAATGCTGTCCATTTGAAATTAACTGTGTTTATTTCTAAATTTAGTCGGGTTTTTTTTTCATAAGTTCATGTTTTTAATTGGTGGACTTCATAATCCTTCTCGGAACCGTTTGACCTTGCGACGCTGGGTGACGGAAGCTTATCTTTCTCAGGGGCCATGTTTCCGTCTCTTCGAGAATTTGTTCGATTGTGTATTTGATACGTTTGTTGGTTTCCTTGGATGCTGAGATTGGAAGCGTGAGTTTGAAGTTTTCCTTGAGATTTTCGGAAGTCGATTTCTCATGTAGGTCACGTTCGAGGATTATATGAGGTGAATGGGATTTTTATTTTATACGAGGGCAACTCCCTAACTTTTTCTTTCTCTGCGGCAAGGTTCGCATGAGCTGAACCATTAAATGCAAATTTTGTCTCATGAGCTTGAACGTGAGAAAATAAAAATTCCGTAAGAAGCGAATATGTGGTCGTATCAGCGGAGCAAATATTCAAATAATGTACCTAGTTCAGGTTACGTTTCATGAAGGACGGAGAAGGAATTGATGCAGTGCTTCCTTTTTTGCCCTTGCGATTTCTGCAATACTGTACTTCGTTTTCCACTTTTGCACAACCGCTGCGAAATAATGACTAAGAATTTTCCCGAGTTGTTGTCTGGCAACTACCGTGTTCACCGTCGTCTCCTGTAATTGGCTGTAGTAAGTGGATTGCTCAAATGGAAAAGATTAACCTTAATAACGTATATTTCTGAACTGTTAAATATTCATGGCGGGTGGTTTTCATCAATGACCTTCTGTCGAGCGAGTTACTTGCAAAGCGAGCGATTTTCCCTCGATGGTTGTGCGGTCATTTGTAAGTCAGTGTTATGTATCATTGTCCAGAAAAAAGGAATAATTTTAGAAACAATTTTGAAAATTGTCCTGCTTAGCATCGAGCACGGGGTGGTCAACTACACCCGTGGGCAGTGCGTTTCAAAACCTTGAAGAAACCGTCTTAGTGGATCATTACAAGCCAGTAATGACGCCTTTAAAATAGCCCTCGATTTTTAAAAATAACTTTTTTTCTTCTTTTCGTGAGCCTCTATTTCTTGTTGCTGGGATGCGTTTCTTCTGAACATGCACGCGTGTCTCTGGAGTTGAAGAAAGATGGTCGCAATGTCAGTAATTCATTTCTTCAGACGTAAACTTCGAGGGCTCGGGATCATTTTGTCTCGTCATTGGGTTGTGCTGGCAAGAAAACATTGCACATTTGTCGAGTCATCTTTTGAGGAAAGAATTGATTCTTTCACATCTCTCATCTTCTTTCTGTTGATCCAGGAAGGTATTCGTCTTTTTTTCCCCTTCCGGATTGGGTTGGGACTTGAGAGGCGTCGATTGATTTTAGACGGATAAATTAAAATTGACGTGAACGCAGACCTAGAAAATAGCATCTGATGAAAATTGCTCGAGCATTGATTTATTGCATATCACGTCCGTTGCGTCTTAAAAATTACTTGATAAATGGGTTTCAGAATTTGCGTTTGTCCGTGAAATTGTGTTAGGCTCATTTCCCAAGCGTGCTATAATTTTTTCCTCCTGGTTTTTCTACCCTCTTGAGTCCTGTCTTCCGGCGAGGCCATTAAAAGTATGACTCCGTGCCAAGAGGTTTATGGACGCTGTGTATTTATTTTTCCGTACAGTTTTTTTTTTTTTTTTACTGAATGGTATTCCGGCTTGACGTTAGGTACTGAATGACGTTAGATTTTTCCCAGAGATGAAGTGAGTTAGTTCGAGGCTACGTCGGCAGCCGTGACTCTATGGAGAAAGAAATTGTTCCGCCGTGTAAAAGAATGGCATTGCTTTGAATGATAGGTTTCTCTTGCTTGCCAAGTTGCGTCATTGTCCCTTCAATGGTTTTCGAACTGAGCCGAATTCGAAAGAGAGAGAGGAAAAGAAGAAAAAGATTTAGGAGAAGTGGCGATGGAGCGGGGGAAGAAAGGAGTTGCTCAATGATATGCAAATCGTTGTAGACGTTGATGGGCTTCTCTCTCTTTTGCTGCTTTGTGTGGCGATTTTTACTGTGGAGTGCTGATGGATTTCTCTGGTATTTCCGAGAGCAGCTCCTGTTCAAAGCGGTGCTCTATTTTTTCCCAAGAACCACTTGCTCCTTTCGTTTTGTCTTTTGTGGACATTTCGTCATCCCCTTGATGCAATGTCATATCGAGTAGAGTAGATGAACCCACTGCGAAAGAAATCTTTTCTTTGAAGTACCTTTTCTCGAGAACATTTTCAGACCATGAGAGGCAGTTTCCTCTGGAAGCTGTGAGGCGAAGGAGAACTATGAGTCACCGGTCAATTGACGAGGTACAGTACTTCTCACCGGAATGGTCAAATGTGACGGATAATTGAATGGGATACATTCAGTGTAATATTGTGGATTTACGAGTGTGACATGACATTTTTCCACGGCATTACCGGCATTTCCCGGATCTCAAAATGCTACAGACGTGATAATTATTCAATCAAAAGCATGTACGAGGTAATTTGGGTTATTTCGCTTCCCACAGTGAGTCACAAATTGAGGTCAGTCAATCCAGGATTCAGGTAATCGAGTTTTTGCCGTGATTGGCTGGCAAACTGTTTTTAGCTCCATGCGCGTGGTACTCAATTTTTGAAGGCTCAATCCACGTCATGTTCAGACTTTTTTGGGTGATGGAAATTTTTCCCACCTCTTAATGAAAATATCGTCCTTGAAATTACCTTCGGTAGGACATGTCGTAATCTTTTGAAAAAAGCAACTCCTTTTCCGTGCAGGGAGAAAATGCATTTATATATGATGGTTTATCTTTTTGCTTTGGCCTTATTCTCGCTGTCCAGCTTGAGGATTTTGCCGGATTTCAGAAAATTTTCCGATGAAATGCCGTTCTCGGGAGTTGAAGTATTTTTTCCGCCGAAGAATTTCGTGAATCAGATTACCGCATTTCGTTTCGCGTACTTTATTCGGGAAACATTTTTCTTCCTGGAGGATATTTCAGTAGTCCCTTTTGTCGACGGACTTTATGTGTTCCCTTTGCTTCTTCATTCATAAGATCCGACTTGCCAACTCGCTTCTTTTTTTTCCTTTTCCTTCCCCCAAGTAATCCGCTTGAAAGTACACACGCGGATCAGAAGCCTAGCAAACGTATCGGGTTGCCGTGCTGGCATATAGCTGCTTAAATACGCTCGGATTCCCCGGAGCTTCTCACAGTCCGTCGTGGACTTTCTTTGAAGATTTGGGAATGTTAAAATAAATATGCAGTAGTTGTGAATAATATTTGTGTTCAACGTGGCTCTTGAAAGCTCGGGATGCTCTGTGCAAAAAAAAAGGAAAAAAGTGGAAGTTCGCGAAAATTTTCGGTGCGCCTCGACGGATTTGAAAGTTGTTGTGTCCCCGAAGCGGGTTTTTCCACGTTTTGAGACTTTCGAACCATGTACCGAAACTGCGACGCTCAGTGCCGTGAGAAGATCGTGATTTGACTGCAGATTCAAATAACTTTCTAGGAATTTTGTGAAAGAACTTTTTGTGTAAATTAGATGACGACGACGACACGCCAGCTGTGTGACTGGCCCTTTTTCTCTGTGCACGCGCGTTAAGTAGCTGATGTTGTGTGCGAACGGCTCTTGGGTGTACCATTCAAGCCTCGCTCGCGTTGGACCTGTTTCGCCTCGCTTTTGCTTTAGCGATGATCTCATTCAGATTGATGACTCCGTGTTTATCTCGACGGTTTCGTCCCGCGTTTCTCAGTTCTGCGGGATATACACATGTGTGTGTGTGTGTGCTTTGTTTTCTTTCTATCGTTTACTTTTGATGCCTGCTGCTCGAACACGAAGACGAGTGCATTAATGATCGATCAACGAGGGATTTTCTTCATCGTGCATTTCCGTTGAACCTGAACAACTCAAAACTCTCCAAGTAGAATGCCTCCTTTTGTCGAATTATTTTGAATTCCTGTCTGAATTCTTTTAGAAACAATGCATTAGTTGATACCCCCCCAACTCGGAGGCTTTTCCTTCCTCAAACCTCCATCAGTAGAATTTTCTCAAGACTTCTTGGCTATTTTTTTGACCCAAGAAATAGAAAAGCAATAAAAAAGTAATTTGATGTGTTTTAAAAGGAAGTGAAGGACTAATTGGGCGAATAAACCCTTGCGTCCAAGTTGAGCATTCTGTCAATTCCTTCAATTCTGCAGTTTAAAGCAAAAGAAACGAAGCACTTCATTTTCCTGTAATTATTTATTTGTATTTCCATGAAAAAATAGCCGTATCCCTAAATCGCAACTTCCCCAACTCGAATTTATTTTGCTGGTCCCTTGAAGTTTGGCTTAAACCTTGAAAAGATTCGACATTACTACTGTATGTTGAAATTCTCTGGATGAGATTGGATTGGTTGCCTTGGTTTGTCGGCAGTTTCCTCGGGTAGATTTTTTTTATTTCGAGTTTATTGTGAAAACGCGATGGGCATTTCGCTTTGATGGCAGCTTCTATTGGCCGTTCCGAGTCTTTAAACTGTCCATGGCTATGTGTTCTTCGGAAGTATTTTATGCCGTATTTCTCAGTTCCTTGGGATTTTCCCGTGTCATTTTGCTTCCTCGGGAAGTGTCTAGATGATCAATTGCTTTTAAATTCTCCTGTCGAAGATTGAATTGCCGTCATCTCACGTTTTCTGTTGTGATCAGTGAAAGTTTTATCCACAAGAATCATGCAATTTACTGTAAAACTCGTGGCAAATCACTTCGAAAACTGGTTGTGCTTTTGTCTGGAAGTTCGTATTCGGAATTCCGTGATGCGTGGATGATATTATTTGCACAATGACGAAATCAATATTTGTTTTGACGTGTACCCGTGTGCACTAAACAAACAATGCGTATTGAATATGAGGTAATTATATGAGTAGAAGAATCATGCTGTTCAAATACGTCCGTCTTTACCGATATGAAAAATGCAGATGTGTGACGACGAACTTTTTAGGGTTTGCGTAAAAAAATTTTACAAAGTAAATTTGCAGTAAGTTTCGCTCGTTTTGCGCGTCGAGTCCGTATTCCAGTTCAGTATTCGTATTGTTCATTGTCCTTGCTATTCCGTGGAGCGGATTTTATCCATTCGTAGAAGGAAGATTTCCTGATTACGCGTATGACATGACTCATTTTAACTAATCGCATACTTTTTTCAATGTGATTTGTTTCCTGGTGAGCTGGAGGAGCCTTCAATCTTCGTTGCTATTTTAAAATTTCCATTCCGTGTGCGGATGCGTAAACGAATTTATTGAAGGATTTATGATTGGGGTTGGGTTGTATGAGTCGTCTTCGCATTCAGAGGTGTGTGCATGCTTCTGTGCCACGAAGTCAAATTGTATTTAAGAACATGGGAAGGAATCTTGGCAAGTAGTCCAATTTTTGAAGCTCCACTTCGCATCAAGCCGTCTTGAAGACATGAAACCGTGTCCCGTGGATTATTCCCCTGTGCCGTGAGCGACGCACGTGTAATTTGTTTTTTCGTCTATTCGCCTCAGGATTTTCTTGAAGGGAATTTTCACGCCTCACATTTTTCCGACTTGAAATTCAGCTGTCAGTTTGTTTAGAAATAGAGGAGGAAAGCTTCTAGACGAAGAGAGCATCGCAATAATAACCCCCAAAGACCCTCATGGAATAAAAATATTAATTTTTAAAAATCGTTTTGCTTTCTTGGTGGAATGGGTTTCATCATCTCCGTGGCGATAAAAGAAGTGGTTACGTTATCACACTGACTCCTTTCGAGGGACTGGAAAATTGCATCGATTTTGCGAACAGATTTATTCTTTTGGATGATTTCATTCGAGAGCTCTTTTGTCTGGGTCGTTTTTCTTCTGTGTGCTATGGTTCTTCGTGCTTTTCTCCTGCCACCATTTAAATAGGGAAAATAAGCCATAATGTACGTGCATCCTCGCGGCGGCGGCGCCTTGGGAGATTTTCCGGTCGAGAGTCGTCTTTTTAAAGACGTCTACTAAGCTCGCGCTCTGTTCTGTCCTTTACTTAGTAGCTCTTCTAGCGGAACTCCTTATATTAAACGACAGAGAACGTAACACACGTAAAAATCAACCATCTGCAAGACATAGTCTTGATTCCCTCCGTGGATCGAACAGACCAATTACTGGCGTGCTGAAGTCCCTCACTTGCCCGATTCTTTACTGTAAATGATTTTTGTTGCTGTTAAGCGGTCGTATTAATTTGAAAAGTAAAATTTTTCCGTTTGTTGTAGCCCCTTTTTTGCGTTCGTCAACCGAAGTAAATGACGTGTACACATCGTGTTGACATCGATCGCATGATGAAATCCGTCTGTTTGCGGTATTTGTTCAGCATAGGGGCTGTTTTCGTCGACTCCAAATAAAGAAACCTGTACCGATAAAGGTAGAGTGGAGAAAGTGTTCGATAAAAATGAGTGATGATTTTTATTTTGATTCTATATTTTCATCATGGCGTCGGTTGGAACTGAAGTCATGCATCATCCGTCTCGTTGCGAGTTACGTGATCCTCAAAAGGTACTTGTTTCTGACAGGGACAGAGGTGTAATTCTAGTCTTGATCGGGATCTCGGTTCACGCAAGGTCGGAATAGGATGTTTCGCAATCACTGGGATGATGAGTTAGTTGATGGTTTGTGGTCTGGAGAATCCTGGGCTTAACCACTCACGTCTTCATCCTTAATTTTCTTTTTTTTATATCGCTTTCAACCGTCAGATAACAAGCAGATTTCCCATCTCTTGCACAATTTTAAAACAATTAATTGTAAATCAGTGATTACGTTGGAAATACCTTGCATCATCGTGTCTTATTGGGTAATGGCCCCCTGGTCGGCTTTATTGGGTACCCCAATTCGTTAAACTCTTCGTGATACCGCCAAGCGTGAGGGAATTGATTGTATTTCTGTGATTTATGGCGTTCTTTTGAAACCATGAACGATGAAAAATGAACGTCATTATAGTTCGGAACATTGCAATGAGATGTGGGTTAAGGCTTGGTGCCGGAGTTATGAAACTTAGCATCTCGTGATATATTTTTTAGGGATTCTTGAACGATCACAGCATCTATCTAATAATTCCTAAGAGTTTCGTTTTTCAAATTTTCTACCGCAGTATTTCAACGTCAAAATCGCTGCGCTGTCGTGTATTTTTGGTAGTGGTTGAAACGTATGTTGTCAGATTTTAATTCTTTTTAATTTTGTGTGCTTACGAAGTGATTTCAAGTGATTGTTGAGTTTCGTAATTCGTTTGATCGGCTTTTAAGCTCACAATGATCCGCTGTTGTTTATGTTGTCTTCTGTTTTTCGTGAATAGCAAAACGGAATAGTTGTGGAAAAATTGCGATTCCGGTTTTTGAAATCAAGACTATTTTTAGTACTTATCAGTGGAAGCAATTTTTAGCTCGAAACTGGAGAACGATCGTCTTCATCCGAAAATTACAGAAACTTTTTAAACCATATTTTTGTGCATGAATAGTGAAATTATGCCGCAGAATTTCTGTGGACCTTGTGATTTACAGGTCGTGTTGAGAAATAATTATCATTACTATTAATGAATAAATGTGCGTCCCGTGGCTGTACAGGTTTGCATTTTTCATTCAGGACAGGATGGAACGTGTACAAATGAGTGTTAATTAGTCGCGAATTATGCTGGTCCCTTTTTTCATACGCACTCCAGGAACCAACCGGGTCCAGTATCATATTTCCAAGCCACCGTTTATGGTTTCAGTCTCATTATTTTTTAGTGTCTTGAATCGCACCGAAAGGATATTCGTGGAAATGTGGGTCGGTCGTTGACCAAGTTTTCATGGGACTTCTCCAATGATTGATTTTCATCCCCGTTGTCCGCCCACTGCGGCTTGCGTTTCTTGTTCTCCGAGTTCACTGGTTCCCTGTAATGTGTCAAGGAAATGATGGAAGCCGGCGGGTGCTGGAGAAAACTTGGCCGATGTACGCGGTGAACCCAAACGGGCAACGGGGAGACGAAATTAAACGAAGCCCGCCCAGGCCCTTTTGCTAGGCCTAAGGACACCAATTGCAACTGGTAATCGGAGCTCTATAAGCGTAGGCCTCGCGAAGCAAAATAAACCTAGAGACTAAGACCTTTCGGTCCCTCTAAACATATATCAGTATATATATGCCTGTCCTCTCGGAAATTATTCCGCGTGGAATTTTGAAGCGGATTTGTCCATTTTCAAAACGCTCTTCTCAGCGACGAATGGGTGTGTTTGCCGCTTTTGAGTTTGTTTGCTGATTTTTCTCAAGGATAAATTATTCAACGAGGAATCGATTGCGTTTATTCTCGCAGGATTGAGGAAGAAAATGATGCCGATATTCGAATGCATTGGTGATATTTCTCGAATTACTACGTGAAGTCTATCTAGAATGTTTTCAATTGCTGTACCTTTTGAAGAAAAAAATTACAGAAATTGTATCCTTTCAATCGCGTCAAGGTAACTATTGTAGACTTTTGATTGCGGATTGTGTTGTTTGACCTAGTTTTCTAGCTGAGAGTTGGTTCCAACCTACCATTCGTTTGAGAATGTTGAAATGTTAAACTTCTCCGAAGTTTTCTTTAAAATAACGTTTACATTTTTCTAGAACTAAGTAACAAACGTGTAAACTTTCGGCGACGGTATGCGTAGCTTCATTCAATAGATAAAAATAACAAGTCTATCCCTATTAAAGTTCTTTTATCGAAGAAAAACAGTTTTGGCGGAAAACGCAAGAGATTTCTCCCACTTGTCTGAATTCTATGTGTTCTTTTTTTTCTCTACTAAATTTTGATCGAGTGAAACGTCTTCAAAGTTGAATTATTCGATATGTATGTACATTTAATCAGACGGAGTTTCCGGCGAATCGATAAATATCAACAAGTTAACTTTGAACTTGTGATTTGGCGAACACAGTACAGTACTGTATTTAGGCGATAGGTATTTTTATTTTTTTATGGTTGGGCCATTTTCTGCTCCGATAACTTTATCTTGACGAACCCTATATTTAGGCGACAGGTATTTTCTGGATGGGCCATTTTCCGCTTCGACTCCTTTTTTCACCGCTGTGGTATGCGGTCGGAATTTTCGCGGGGGCTGTTTACTTCGTGCGCTGAGGTTAGATTCAATCACTCAATTACTTTTTGGTAGGTTACTTTAGCGTGAAGTGGCATCCGCGAAAACCCGTGAAATTGTGGAGACGAATGAGGAAATTATAGCCTTTCATCTCTTGATAAACCGAAAGATTGATTCGTCGCTCCGCCCTGAATGTGACGTGATGGATGCTGCCAGACGAAAATATCCGCTTTATTTTTTCCCCCATCGGGGAATGGAACGTGTGAGTGGGGGTGATGTCGGAAGTAACGTATATCGTGCTGCGGAAGCGTTTAGTTGTATCAGGAAGAACTCTCACTAGTGCGTTATTTGTGTCAGTCTTTCTTTCTCTCTCTTTTTTTTCTCGCTACCCATTGTGGCACGCGTGTGTTGCATCAAGGCCTTTTCGCTGGCGGCGGGATATTGTTCGTGTTTCGAAGCCAGATACACACGTCGACCACGCGGAAAAGCAGTGCATCGATTAGCTGAGTGATATGACGGTCTTCCGTGTGATTTGAGGCGATATACTTGCCCTGTTTCAAAGGAACAGATCGAATCCTGATGACGATTTTATTTTTTTTTAGCTAGAGTAATGTTCAGTGTACTGTATTTCTCATATGTACCCTAAAAAAATTACTGTCAGCTACTGAGTTTCAGTGCGCGGAAAAGTACTCATCTTCATATTCTTGATGGGTTTCTTGTTTTTGGAAAAATCATGTTCGTTGCCTATTCTCGGTTCGAGGAAGATTATTCACGATTAAGACGCTGTTGGATTTTTCTTGAGGATAAGATCGTCGCGCCCGTGGTGTAATTTATTCGTCTGTTTTGCACGTGTGCAAGATTTTTTTTTAATTGTCGTCAGTACCTAAGAAAGAATTTATAATGACACCCAAGTTTGTCTGTCTGACTTCTCAAAGATACTGTACGATCAACAATATGACTTCAGGCGAGCGCGCCTCTGTTTGCTAACGGCGGGATATTGTTCGTGTTTCGAAGCCAGATACACACGTCGACCACGCGGAAAAGCAGTGCATCGATTAGCTGAGTGATATGACGGTCTTCCGTGTGATTTGAGGCGATATACTTGCCCTGTTTCGAAGTAACAGATCGAATCCTGATGACGATATATGTTTTTTTTAGCTAGAGTAATGTTCAGTGTACTGTATTTCTCATATGTACCCGAAAAAAAATTACTGTCAGCTACTGAGTTTCAGTGCGCGGAAAAGTACTCATCTTCATATTCTTGATAGGTTTCTTGTTTTTGGAAAAATCATGTTCGTTACCTATTCTCGGTTCGAGTGAAGATTATTCACGAATAAGACGCTGTTGGATTTTTCTTGAGGATAAGATCGTCGCGCCCATGGTGTAATTTATTCGTCTGTTTTGCACGTGTGCAAGATTTTTTTTTTAATTGTCGTCAGTACCTAAGAAAGAATTTATAATGACACCCAAGTTTGTCAGTCTGACTTCTCAAAGATACTGTACGATCAACAATATGACTTCAGGCGAGCGCGCCTCTGTTTGCTACAACTTGTATAAAGGATCAGTACTGAAAGTGCAATTTTTTTTAAATGCCTGGTGATGGACATTGTTCGGCAACAATCACATTTTGCATTATTTGAACATAAATTGCCTTAATCAAAACCCTTCGTTTACTGGAATGTGATCAAGGACATTTTTATTGAGAGAATTTTTCGTTCATTTGAAAAATTCTTCGAGCGTCTGGAAAAAAATCAGTGGTGCAATTTCAACTCCTTCTTTCCTGCATTCCGAGCCGGAGGAACATAATTTGGAAAGCTGTCCGGAAATTGTCAATACTCGATACTTTTCGGAATATTGCGTAAATTTTCACCCACCCGAAAAAAAAACTCCGATGGAAGCATTGGACTGACAGAAGCTATAAAATAGGCCTTGAATTGTGAGGTTCTTCATACGCCGAGCGTGTGAAAATATGATCCCAGAATCTTGGTTTTTCCTTAGTAGCTGTCCGGCGTTGATTTCTGTCGAACTTATTCAAGAAATTTATATGATAAATGCATTCGGTTGAGAATAATATTTCCGAGGGGGGGGGGGGGGGAGGTTTCGAAAAGTTTCAAGTTTGAAATGCCAGCCCCTAATCAGAAAATTTTTACAGTTCAAAATGTGTCGTACCGGAAAGTGTAATTTAATCACGTCGCTGATATTCTGGTCGCGGGAAATCGATTTGCAGTCGATTAGAAAGTTGGCGGAACTGTTGAAGCCCCGCGGAAAATCACCCTGTCGTCTGATTCCTGGTGTGTTTGCTCAACACTATTTCAATTTCATCATCGCACTGCCGCCGAATCGGAGGAAAGTCGTTAAATTCGAATCACGGAGTATTTGTCAATACCTGTATTATATCTTATTCGCACCGAAAATATAATCCCCGGAAGTCGGAGCCTTGGGTGTTTTATAAATCGAGCTAATCGCTGATTATTCCTTGAGCAAAAAGCTCAATACCTGTACTAAACCCGCTCGTTTGGCAAAAATTCGTTTTTTCCCCCCGAGGACTGGTATTTAACCGACGGTTTGCGTGACTCCTGCGTCGCGAAGAATAAACCGGGATTGATGTCGACTTTTTTTAAGCTGTCCTGCGGATTATATGTGGAAAAGGAGAAAGTGCGGGAGTCTCGAGGATTTCGAGGAATATGACGTTGGACTTTCTTTCAGGGATTTAATGCATTCGTGACGGTACTGAAATATATGTTAATCTCCAGGGCAAGAGACGGGGTTGGCATGCGGAATAAAACATATGAATTTTTTTTACGTCTGGACCTTTCCAATCGGGAGGTACTGACGTCAAAATATACTTCCTTCTATTGACAGCAATGAATAACGCTACTGAAGTCGAAATATAAATTTCTATATGTGATTTAAATTAAAATAATTTTGTGAATTTCAATCAATTCCTGGATTTGAAGAAATGAAAATTTCGCTTGGACCCTGTGAGCATTTTTTTTCGGTTCCGCCCATTTGGAAGCTTGAAGCCGTGTTTCGTCTAGTATTTATTCTTTTGGATCGCCAGTATCGTAATTTCAAAGGAACCGCACGTAAAATGAAACTGGTTGTGTAATTGAGTTTTTATTATTAGCATGCGAATGGCAAAATGTATTACAAAATCGACTCAGCGGTTGCATCGAGGTTCATGATGTTCGCATTCTTTATGGACATGTTTATAGTTCTGTATAAGAATTGTGTATTTTTGGGATAATGTGATGCGCTTTCCTCCGAGCGCATGGGTCTTAAAATAACTCAGCGGTTGCATCGAGGTTCATGATGTTCGCATTCTTTATGGACATGTTTATAGTTCTGTATAAGAATTGTGTATTTTTGGGATAATGTGATGCGCTTTCCTCCGAGCGCATGGGTCTTAAAATGGACCGCCAATTTCTGAGCGTTGGCGCCTCGAGATCATTTTTAAAACCATTACTTGATACCGCAAATCTTCTTTCGGTCGGGTAAACTTATATTTTTCACCGTAGGCCAAGAATATACGCTTTCAGTTACTGTAGATTACATTACCTTCCTGGATTCCACGTGCATTTTGCCTCTTGTTCTTCATCTCCGTGAACTCTGCAACCATGCTCGAGGGAACAAAATACTGTATTAAAAGAATTATTGTCTTTTCGGCGGTCTGTCTGAGCCAAGAAAAATCTGCACATGAAGAATATCGCAGTAGAAAACAATTGTGCGAAGTCGACGTGTACTCAGTTCAGTTGATTTGTTTTTCACTTTTTAGTGGTGTCTATGAAAGGAGCGGCGGTTACAAACCAGTAGTTTAGAGGCGAGCGGTAGTAGAAGATTTTCGCTCCAGCAGAAATAATGAAAGAAAATTAAACTGAAGTCCAAATCAATGTGAACCGAAGAAATAATGTACATTCGTGTCTGGGATGGGCTCGAGACATGTTTCTCGCAGAAATAAGTTAGGAACACAATGTCTCAACTGAACGTACAATACACTTGAAAACCTTCAACTGACAAACTTTCTCTTTGAAAAATTTTTTTTCGGTAAATCCAAATTGTAGTGTCCTCTGGAGTCTTAGACTACTAGATGCACGGAATGATCAAGAAGAGGTGTGTTACTCACAAAAACAAAAGTTTGAAGCACCACGTCTCAACTAACTAATGAGTAAAAAGGCACTGAAGAAGCTTTCACTGAATGGGCTTTCCCTTAGAAATTGATTTTTTTTTCGGTGAGTCCAAATTGTAGATAGTCCTTCGGGTTAAAGAATGCACGGAAATGTTCACATGTTTCTCACAAATAAGTTTGAAACGCCATGTCTCAAGTGAAGTTAAAGACACTTGAGAGAACCCTTTCATTCCATGGGGCTTTCCCTTGGAAATTGATTTACTAAATACCTCTGTGAGTCAAAATGGTATAGTCCTCTCGACAACGGAGTCCACGGAATGATCGAGAACAAGTCTTGCAAAACGAACGTTTCCGCGAATATTTCCATCAGTTCTCTGGAAACAAAAATGTGTTGCTGAAAGTTCTTTTTTAGGAATTCTTTCGAACAGCTCCTTGAACAAAAACCCGAAAGTAGACAACAGCCGAGGGTCGTTAGCTGAGCACACGAAACGGTGGGATGCATTAAGAGAGCTATTTTCGCGCCGGGTGCGAAACACTTTTTCAACTCTTGAGTGTCTAGGCGACGCGTTTAACTCGCTTGTGTATGCCTTCTTTTCCCTTTTGTATCTGCTACGTTCAAATGCTGTGTATGGGGTGTGTATGTATATATTTGTTATGCAGTATTTATTTCCTGTTGTTCCGTTGCTGTTCTCTTCTTTTTTTGTTTTCAATGTGCGTGTATGCGAAACCCGACGTTTATTCGTTGTGCTGCGTCGTGCGACCTCCATACGTGCGAAGGATAGTCCATAAAATTCGAGTCTGACTCACTTGCTGACAGAAAACATTCACCTTCAGTGCGAACGATCCAACAATTCTGTATATTACGGTAATCATCTATTATTCGACTCGAAAAAAAAATATTTTCCACACCCAACTGGAAATATATCCGAGAAGGAGAGCTTCGAGTGTGTCCCTCGTGTACAAAACTGAAGGTCGTGTAACGTCAGACTAGCGCATGCTCTGGGTTTCTCCGGCGAGACAGAAGTTCACTGAATCGAAGGAAAATGGTGTTGATTATCACTGTCAAGTGGCTAAAATATTTCCGAATGCATGGAAGAGGTCGTACATTTCCTCCAAAACTTCCCTCCATAAAATTTTGTGCAATTTTCTGACTTCAGGGCGCACCTTAAATGTACCTGTACTGGAGTTGATGCGATTACACCGAAAACTGTGCTTTGTACTGAGCCAGCTCACTTCGTATCCAAAACCTGTTACGTAGGATTTACGTTGGTTTTTAATTGCTGGTGCCGGAAAATGTATCATTCCTCACTTTTGTGATACAGTATTAATTTTATATTCATGAGAAAATTTCGAGGCCTTTTCTGTTCATATGCAGTTAAATCTCGATAAATCGAACCTCCCCTAGTCGATTTTTTTCTTCAAAGTCCCCGTATGAATTCCCTTAGAAACAGTGCATTAAAAACCTCTCTAATTCGAAAGGGGTTTCCTCCCAAACCTCCATAACTCGAATTTTCTGGAGGCCTTTTGGCCAATATTTTATTGACAAAAGAAAGAGAAAAGCGATACAAAAAGAAGTAACGATGTGTTTTGAGAAGAAATTATAGGCAAATTGGGCAAATGAACCCTTGCCTCTCGGTTCAGCATGCTGTCAACTTATTTTGAAGGCAATTAAAAGCCAAGAATATCACCATTTATAATGTCCTGCAATTCTTCTGACATTCCTACAACTGCTTGTTTCCCAACTCGGACCCACCCTGACTTGCTTTTTTTCTTTCTTGGTCCTTTGATTAATTCGATTAATTCCATTAATTCGACTTGAAGAGGTTCGACTCTTGTCGAATTTTCCCGAGAAACTCTTATACTCTAATACGGAAATTTGAAAACTTGTGAATTATCCCTTTCGCGTTCGCTCTGTGTGCTTGTCGCAGCCGCCGGTGTTGACGCAACACTTGATCGCGCATGCGAGTTGCTGCTGCGACCCGGGTTGAAGTGCGTCGGTCGGGTTGCGCCCCCCACATCAGCGGTGAACTCTCTCCTCTGGCGTGTCAAAAGGAAAGGGGAAAAAAATAAAGAATCCAAAGATAAAGGTTATTTTCTTCGCCGATTTCCCGCGACGATCAAGTAGAAATGATAGCTGGGTTCCAAGCCGTTGGTCGTCGGTGGGAACGACGCTTGAAGACGGAGTCATTGGCCGAAGTTGATTACGTGTGAAGTGTCGAGTTTTTCCCTGTGTCCGTGTCTTTTGGACACGAGTGATGCATTTTGATCAAGCAGTCGAGTCGACCGGAAATTTCAAGTTGCGAATGGTTTCCTTTCTCGTCGTGTTCTCGTGAAATTTTGAAAATACTTGTACAATAGTTTGAAACGTGGTGTTCGAGTTGAAAAACTTCCAACTGGAATTGTCGTGTTACTGTTGCCGCGCCTGTTTTTATGTGCCAGCAAAGATTGTTAATAGTTTACCGAAGTAGCAAACGCAGTTGGATTTCGTTCATGACGACTTTCAGGGGATCGATAAATTAGTCATTTTACGGAGAAAATATTGTTCGCTTTGTCTCTCAAAAACCGCAATTTTTTTTAGTTTACCAGGGTATATTATACAGCAAGAGCCAAGTTGTCCATATTTCAATTCCTTGGAATTCTATTAATATTGTCTCGGAACGAAGTACATTGCCGGAGTTGATGTGAGTGGTACTGGCATACATAAATTACGATTTTTCTTGGAATGCCTGTTTCTCTGACCCTGAGTCCAGTATGGTTGTGTAGTCTTGCGTTTTCTTGTTCAGATATGGAAGTCATCAGATCTTCAGAAAAAATATACAGTACTTATTTTAAAGTTTTTTTTAATCATCCGTAAGAAGGCATTCGATAATTAGCTCTGATAATGCAGTTTATATTGACACGCCTCAGAGCTCGAATCACTCAGTAAGACACGATTTTTCCGCGTAGTTCATCATGGAATACGGGGTTTTTAATTGTAGAAAAGCCGGAGTGTTCATGAACGGATTATGATTTATTTATTAACCTGCCCTTGGTCATAGTTCAGTGAGACCCCCACATTTGGACACTTCGACATGCAGACAATTCAACGTAGGGACACTTATTTTCCCCCAAAAAATTAATAAAAAGGCCAAACGTGAGGACACTGACTCAACATAGGGACATTTAGTGATAAAATTGCAAATAAGTTTCAGGCCAAATTACAAGAAACAGATACTGTATTTCCAACCCTCGAAGTTCTTGGGCATTTCTCTCACCAATTTACCAACCATCTAGCTAACTTAAAAAAATATCCTCCAGCATAGAGGGACTTATTTTTCTCTTCTTCACTTCGATGTTGATTTTACAGAGAATGCCAACATTTATATGTACTGTAATTACTGTAAAGGTGTATCAGTACAATATTCAATTCCCAAATTGTCCATATTGTGTTGAAATATATTGGTTGAACCAGTTTCAATTGGGAAACAATTTTTATTTTCATGGAATTATGGTGAGTATTTTGTCCATAAAACACCAATTAAAAATTATATAATGTAGGTCTAAGGGAAAATGAGACTCGTCTTAGGGACTCTCTTCATGCAACAATTATGTCCACATCTCGAGGTCTCACTGTATCTCTAAATTCATTGTTTTTGTAGCTTTTCTGAAAGCGCTCAATTGGATTTTCTTTTTCTTCCCGTCCGGTAACATTCTTGTCTTCAATATATGCGTATTGATATATTCAATATTCAATATTTGCGTATTGTACCGTGGTACAATTCTTATCTAAACGCCTTCCACAGTTTACCATAATTCCGTTCGGAAGTAGCATGGCGTGCAGACAAGTATCAAATTTTATTGCGACGTCGAGCTGATTCTCACGTGATGAGCGGTATGTGGTATCCAGTACCTCGTATCAGTTCGGCATCCCAGTGGCTGCGTGTGGCCTAAATATATGATTGGTGCCGATTAGTTTACAGGGAATCAGACGGATTCCGGAAAGGGCGTTGAAACATGGTTTGTGTTTGGGATTCAGTAAAATTCGCGTTTTGGCGAATCCAGGCAAAATTTAAAGCGTTGTTATTCCCTTTTCCCCGCAATTTTATGTTTCTGATAATCCAGCTTTACCTTTCCTTCAGGATCACTCTCATTCGCGAGCATATTTCGTGTGAGCGTTTTCCATAAATAATATCCACACTGTAAATACATTGTTCGAATTATTTTAGGTCACCCTAATGCGAAATTTGTGTACAGTGGACCCTTGGTTAACAAACCCCTCAGTTAACAAACTTTTTTCCTGAAAAAATTCCTTGGTTAACAACAAAAATGGTCAATAAACTTCCGCTCTCAAAATATGCATGCTCTACATGCAGATTTGTGTTTTTTACGATTCAGCTTATTGTAAAAATAAAAGGTTTCTTGAAATGAAATAAAATTCAACGCGTTGTTGGTACAGTAATACAGTCTTTGTTGTACCAGGATCTTAAAATATCGTCTGAAAAACATTCTTCGAATTTTTCCATCAAGCGCTGATGATATGCGTAAGGTCGTTAATATAACGCATAAGTAAGTTAACAGATTCAGCCCCGATTCGAGAGACAAGTGTTTTCTATGCTGATTTTATGCTGACAATTACCGCAATAATCCAAAATCGATGTTGAACTTTTAAGAAGTATTCTCAAGAGTACGAAATGAAGCGGAAGCGAGCATAGCTTTCCGAATTTGTTGATATGCTCGCGTTAAACTAAGCTGTCACTTCGGTGTTTTCAGGTCAAATTACCGGTCTTCAATTATACCGGATGATACTTTTTTTCTTTAATGATCCGCCGTGTGATTAGATGCACAAAATTTTAAAGCCCGCTTATATGAGAAGGGGGAAAAGTTCGAAGCCCTGAAATCAATGGTAATACTTGTGCATGTGCATATATACAATATTCGAGATTCCTTTGAACCCAAGATGTTGTTCCCTTTGAACTTTTAAGATTGCATTTTATATCCAGAAAGGTTAGTAACCCGTCTCGGCGTTTATTTTTGGTTTTGTATTTCGCGAGATAGAAGAACGCTGCGGCGGGATATTATGCAGATATTTCTTCCCCCGACGCGTGAAAAGAAAAAAAAACTGCGGTGTTACCCTCGCCTCTGTGGTTACGAATCGATTTTACCATAAAACTGCCCACGCATTTCGTAATATGCAGTATTCTGAATAGCACTCGGTTGCTTGCCTGCTCCATGTGTTGACGCTCAGTGTAATTCTGGGGCGGGGCCGAGTGGCAATGCTACTTTCAGAAGGGAATGTATGTCTGCGTGTGTGATAAGGAGGCATGCGTGCATTGTGTCGCCAGGGGTTCTTTGCTACATTCGAATGCGTGAATCTAATCCCGGTCATCTTGGAAGTGTATAAGAAAGATAGGAATCAAGTCTCTCTTCGCGCGGAGAAAACCGTGATAATTATTTCCTGTCCGAGAGAACGCGTGATACTGGTTACGCATTCCGAAGATTCTTGTCTGCAGCGATATTCTGGAGGCAGCTAATTTTTGTAGCCCCCTTGAACCTTGTTGAATTGGGAAAAAAAATTGTACGATTTTTTTAGTACAGTAAATCGAACATTTTTTGCCTCCATGGGTATCGTTATCGAGAGTATGTCTGCATCTTCAAGTGAATGTGTCATGGTTCAGTCTTCGAAAATGTCGGTTCAGTCTGGCTAAAATTTTTCGTTGGTGCTAGATTCTGAACAGGATTTTCTCCCGAACTTCGAAACTTTGCTCGGTAGTTCGTTCAATTCATCGTGGAGAAGTGTGATGGAGTACTTTCAGTCGTGCTCATCTGACTTTTGAGGTAGTTTTTCCTATGCGGCGTGGTTTTAATCATTTCTCTCTCAAACTTCACTCTATTTGAATTCGGGGAAATTCACCCATCATGTCCCCGAGATGGTTTGCTATAAGGATTTTCATGAATAATTTCGAACTCCTGAGAAATTCTCCGAATCAAACGAGGTGCATATGGTTGAAATTACTGTACTGCCCTCGTATGAGTCGTATCTGACAATTAACCCATAAGGTTTCTATTTTAATCACACGAGGTACCTCGGTTGCGCAAGCATGAATTACTTCATAAATGGCAAATGTCATTGCGTGGAAATTTCACGTTATGGTTACGGCATTCCATTCGGTATTCGCTTCGCGTCGATCAGCTCATGAAATCACGGAATCGCTATCCGAGTGCGGAAATATTTTATTTCCCATTTATTCGACGTCATCAGCGCTTGAGATATTAAATTTAATATCATCGGAGAATTTATTCGACGGCAAATTGCAGCTAAAATTATTGGGCCAGATCATTCAAAGCTTCTGTGTTCCTTCGTAAGTTTAATCCAGATTGCGATGTGTCTGCTGATAAAACTGATGCCCTCCTCATTTCCACGCGGGAACGATGTTTACGAGTTCATTAAATGTCTCGGCACGTGTTTGATCTTCACGAGTGGCAGGTTAACGAAATCCGTTTGAAGGGCTTGATCGAAAACTATGCTGATGGGTTCTTGCCCGCGTTCGGGGGGTTATATCCAGTGGTGGTAGGAACGCTAAGCTAAGCTAAGCTACGCAGGCGGACCGGGAAAACCCCAATCGTCAGCTGGGATGCTCGTCTGTGTACCCCCACAAGGGAATGAAAGCCGGCAATGTATGAGGGGTACGAGAGAGAGAGAGAGAATCGTGCAACACCGTCGACTCACTGGCTGGGCCTTCCTTGCTGTAGTTGTGAAGTCTGGAGAGGGGGCTGGTGGTCGTGGGGGTGCTCATCTCGACGTTGGGGAGACGGGGGGCTGGTAGTGGGGGATCGATATTGTGCAGGCGAGGATTCTTTGCTGGCTGTTCTGACGGTCGCAGTCACTTGTAGACTGCAGGGGTCTGTGCCAGCGTGTAAGAGCCTTCGTCGTGTGTTCCCCCTTTTTTGTTTTGAATGAGCGTAGTAATACTTTTTTTTTTCAACCGGGTGGAATTCCGTTTCAAGCTTTCAACCCTTGAAAGTATGACAACATTTTCCAAGTCTTTAAATAATTCAAGTTCTTTTAATTGCATTGCAGAGGCTTTCGTTACGAAATTTGCAGTGTAATTCATTTTGAACCGTTATTTTTGTACTGTACCTGTTTTTTTTTTTTTTTCAGTCATTTTCGCCGCATAAATTAAGAGTAGTTATTTTCATACGAATTCGCGCGCTATTTTGCTGAGTTGAAATTTTGTTTTCGGGAAGGTCTCATGAAGTCATGATCTCATAATTGTGCGTGGTATTTGCTGACTGAGAACTTCGTGCGAGACCCTTGGTCTTTTGAGAAACCGCATCGCTTCAAGGACCGATGTGATGTTCGTTGCCTTTTATAAGAAAGAAAAAAATTCTAATGGATTATTTATGAAGGTGGTGTCAATCGCTGTATTGATTCGAGCGGACGATTGAAATGAAAGAATAGTAGCAAATTTAAAATATCCTCTTGGGATGAATGGTTGTGTTCCGTGGGAACGAAGGCGACTGAATCTTTCCTTGTCGTCGCCCTTCGAGTGAGCGTTCAAATTTTCGCGATGTTTTTTCGGGAGAATTTCATGGTCCATTCGCCTCCGTCTCTGTTCTAGAAATAAAACCTTGGTGTTGATACTATCGAGCACCACCTTGGAATAGTCTTCTGAGCGCAGGTGGTGATCTCATTTTTTTCCCCGTCGATATCCGTGAACCTTGAAGCTGAGAGAGGATCGTTTTGAAAAGTAATTTGCTTCTAGAATGCCGTGGAATTTATATTTGTTTGCCTACGAAGATGAATAGCTGTATACGCAAAGAGGTTTCATCTTTAATTTCGTATTTCGTTTGGTTACTGTGAAAAAGTTTTTTTTCTCGGTCAGAACTGTCCTAACCGTAAGTTTCCTTGCTTTCAATTTTCATCCGCCCATGAATATTCAATTCCTTGATTATAATACGGAAGCCCTAATGAATCCGCTTTTCAAAAAGGGAATCCATCTCCTACCTCTGATTTTAGAATATTTCGGAAGCCCCTCAAGGAATTAGCGAAATTCATCGAGGTCATTAAAATTGTTGTTTCAGTTTATCCTAGGTTTATATATGCCTTCCTTGATAATCGATTCAAGAAACGACCGCGGAGATGCTTCTGAAAGTCGACCTCAACTTCATTTTATGAGCATTAACGGACGCTTAAGCTTCATGTACATTGTGGTATGTTAGAAACCTTCCTTTCCAAAACCCCGTCGTGTTCATTATATTCCCCCCCCCTCTGTACCTTTGTATTGATATTGAAAAATGGCGGAAATGAACGATGACGTTCATTTGTGACTTGAATATGACCCTGAATTTACAGTTCTTCAGTTTCTTTTTTTGAAGACCCTGAGGTAATAGACGCCGAATGTTTTTAAACTGAAGATTTGAATCCAAGTATATTTCGTGTGAGAATTATAAATTTGGGTTGAACTACGTTTGGTCCGTCTAAAACTTGAATTCAAAACAGCATTATTATTTTTGTTTTCCGGGTTTTGCCCACAGTACAGGTTTAAAAAGTTTTTGCTGTACTGAATAAAAAAGCGTTCTTCATCTCAAGAATATTGCTTAAGAAGAAATTGTGGTGGAAAGATCCCACTTGTTCTGGGTTGAAGCAATTGGTGGTTATTTTCACCCGTACACAGAAGAAAGTTTCGTCTCGAAATCGGCACGATCCAGAAAGAAAAAAACGGAACATCCCCGGCCTGGACCAAGATGTTCCCAAGGTTCTATCAACGCGCGTGGCAACTGTTGGTTTGTTCCAGAGTCTCTCGATAAGTTTACTGACATGGTTTTACCATGTAAAACTTTGGTGGGGAAGAGTGATTTCATCTGATTCTCTTATCAACTACCCGAGTTTACTTTTTCCTGACGCAGAAGTCGAGGAGGAAGGGCTGTGACTGCGCTCGTTCGGTCTTCGGGGCTGCGAGCCCTCGATTCCCTCTCCTTGGTGTTGTGTGCTTTTATTTTTTCGCAAGTGCGAGACACGGCGTCCGAGTGGCGGAAAACTAGTTTTTCCTCTTCCTCGACGCGAATCTTTTCTTTTCGGAACCTAGGGAAATAAATCCTCGGTTCCCGAAGAGAGAGGGAGAGAGGCCAGTGTTCGTGAATTCTTTTTATCTCTTCCGAATTGTTCGCCTGGTTTCCTTACGGAAAGTCTTCGAGCAACGACGACGGCATGGTGAAGGGAAAAGGTGAATGGAGAAAATAAATTTTCTTCTTCTTGCGTGTTGTCGTGGTTTTCGTCTTGCTTAGTGAGGCACCGCATGTTTAGTCCTAGTTATTGTTGTTTTGCATGCTTTCTATATTTGTTTGCAGGTTGAATGCGTTTGTAGAGAATCTTCACGATATTCGAGGGTTTTCCCCACTTAGAGCTGACCTTATGTATTTCTAGAGTAAGTATAACCGTGAAAAATAATTATATATTAGCCCATTATATTCTACGGTTCTGGGATTTCTTTTCAGATTTTTTAGTACAATTTCAATTTACTGCATAATGATGAATGAAAACTTTGCAGTTCCCGTCAGAGTTCTCCACCCATGTCACAAGGTGCTAAAAATTCGTCAGCCCAGCTAAAAAAAAAAAGTGAAAATGTTCTTACATCAGGTCTCCGTTTAAGTTGTAAACCATGGTTTCCACTGTGTACGAGGTTTGTTCCATATGTATTCTCGGTTATGTGTTTCACTCGTGTGAGTCTTGTTGGATAATCGAATATTTGTACAGTATTTATATTTTACGTGATAATTTGGTATCATCTTCTGGCGATTGTAGAGAGAGTAGACACGACGTTCAAAATTGTTTCGAGTGATATTCTAAAATCCAAACGAAGTTTTCCTACAGTAATTGACTGTTGGATGGATTTTCCGACTCGCTTAAAAAAAAAATAATACTGTACTGTCGGTCTTGTCGATAAAGTAGTGTATTCGAAGAGTATCCTAGATAATATACTATAAGGTTTGGCAACCATTTTTCGTAAAATGATTTTCTGACCTCATCAGGATTTGTGTTGACGATGATGAATGTGGAGGTTTCTTAAAATATCAGCAGGGAAGGCAGTAATTTCCTGTTGTCAGATTAAAAAGAGCACTAATCCCTTACTAATGAACAGTCCGTATGTTGCGTGACTGGTACTGAAGTGGTTTGAAAGATCTGACTTTTTCTTGCCCAAAAGATTTCATTTCAGGGCAATGATAAAATGTCTGAACAGCCTGTAGTATCAGCAAGAGTGATGCCAAGTTAACGATAAGCTGTTTCTTCGCCTCTCGATTCAGTGTTGGATGTCATCAAGATTAGGATGAAGCTGATGCGAAGATCGTGTCAATATCGTACTTCTATATTATTCAATGGTTTCTCGATGTTTAATTGTTTTCAAAAGCAAGTTTTAGGCGCACGGGAAAGTTTGTATGTATTTAATCAATGGCAAACTCCGTGGTATGCTTATCTTTGACGTGACATTGAGCCTCAACAGCACATTTTCTCTCGGAATGCGTGACGTGAGACTGTACAGCTCATGCCATGACAATGGCAGAAACTACATGCACAAATATATGAGCTTCTGTGATATGCTTAAATCAACTTTTCTCCGAAGAGAAGAGCGAAAATAAAAGGTTTGCAATGAACTACAGGAATCTCATGCATTATTATATTAAATGAACCTTATAGAGTACTATATGTGATCAATCTTGAACTGATGTAATCTTATACAGTACAACAAAATATTTCAAAAATTTGATTTTTTTTATGCTCTCGCTCATGAAATAGTGTACTTTAGTTCCGTAGCTGGAAATTTTCGCTGGGAAAATTTATTCACGTGCGAGAGGAAGTTTACAATTTGCCGTAATTTTGAGATTTCTGAAGGATCCAGGTATTTAGTTCATTTCTGCTGGCGTAAAAATTGCTTTTCATCGGGAAAGAATTTCAGAAACCCGGTACTAGACTTGGGAGAATTCGTGACTGGGTTGTCCGAGGTTATGGATGCGAAAGCTTTTGTTCTTGACGCATGGGTGCGTTTCTCTCATGCATCATGTCTAACCCGGGGTTTTTCGTTGATTTTTTTTCTTTTTCATTTGAGATTGAAAAAAAAGATGGGTTTTGCCGTAAGAGTAGTATTTTTTGGTAACATATTAATAATTTTGCTTCTTTTATTGCGGTGTGGTTTGGGATGAAAAAACCGCGATGCCGTGCTGCGGTAGTTAGTAACGTGACTATTTTTGCCCTTTGCATTGTTGCAGGTAAATCCCTGTGCGAGAAATGCGGCAAGAAATGCACCGGGGAAGTTCTTCGCGTCTCGGAGAAGTACTTCCACATCGACTGCTTCAAATGCAAAGGTGAGTTTATTTTCTTCTTTATTTCTTCCATCTTCCTTGTGTGTGTGTGCGTGTGTGTGTGTGTATTCCTTTCAGGCTTTCATGTTTCGAGATGGTTCCTGGTTCACTCGTGGGTTTCACGACTTTCACGATAGCCCTTGAGATCTTCGCGAAAGCGAGCAGTCTGTAGCAGTTTCTAAATTCGAAGATATGAGTGCAGTCAATAGCTTTCTGACTGAATGTTCCGGGGTTTTTTTTTTTAAGCACTAGGATGACTAAAAATGGTCTACCTGGTTGAATTGTTTGATGTACGTTTTTTGCCTCAAAAAATGCGAACGGAAAAAGTTCTTACCCTACTTGAGTTCAAAGTCAAACAATGCCGAAGTTTTCGGTGTGTAACTAGTCTAATCTATGACCCTATTCACATGTTAATTCTGAGAGCTGAACGTTCATTCGCTGGTTTTTTTTTTTTTTGTGCTCGTTTGTATGAAAAATGTTCCACTTTCTTGTCTAACTGCCAAATGAAATAAGATATAAAAGTTGATTAAGCCGTGGCGCACTCGTTTCAGACACTGCTTGCAACATGAGCCCTACCCAAAAATAAGTACTGTTTATCTGATGGGCCCTTCGTCCAATACTTCCCTTGCACTTTTTTTTTGCCCAATCCCACTTGATTTTTTTCCTGCTGAAAAGCATACTCCAAGTATATTTTTTATGGATCATTCGAAGATGTAGAAGGAAATGCGAAAAATAAAATGTTATTGCCTGATACGAAACGGACATGGCGCAATACCGAAGTTTATCCAAGAGTTGTTGAATTGCTCTGCGGGTTATTACTTGAGTATGTCTCCAAAGTTCTTCCTTCGCCCACCTGCTCGTTTACGTCAAATTCCTGGATGCATCTTTCAACTTTTCGGTGGAGGACTGACTTGACCGAGATCCTGTCGGCATTCCATCACCTTCATGAAAGTCACGATATTTGTTCATAAATTTCCGCACGGGTGGTTCCTGGGCCGAGTTTCGGCCGTGATTATGTGCTGTACGTGTTTGCGCACGGGTGTTTACTTTGCTTCTCCAAAGCCCAATTTTTTCTGCTGTTTTCTCTGCGTGTAACAGGGCCACGACCGGAGGCTAGTGTTACCATTGGCAAGTATTCCGGATGTGATTTCATCCTGTCGTTGTGTGCAGTGGGTTAATGGGATTTGCGTGTTCTCCACTTTTTTGAGGATTCCGGGGTCTTTGTTTTTTGTTTTTTTTTTATCAAGTTGGATCAGGTGACTGAACTTCGTAATGCAGATCGTTGAATTTTCTTCGTGTTTGTTTCGGCCACTGAACGAGAATATTTTCCATTGCTTTATTTGTATTTCAGCGTGCAGCGTTTCGTTGGCGCACGGAGGATTTTTCCAGAAAGACAATGATTTTTACTGCAGTTCCGACTACCAGAAGCGATATGGAACGAAATGTGGTGGCTGTGGAGAATACGTGGAGGGAGAAGTGGTGTCTGCTTTGGGGAATACGTACCATCAACGTTGCTTCAAATGCGCACGTTGCAGGTACTTTTTCATTCGCTCATGATCCAAATTGGTTAGATGTAGTGGGAAGCAGGAAGTGAAGAAACTGTGGAATAGATTTCTTCTGCATTCCCTCTTCCCCTTATTTGTGGAGTCTTTCGAATTTTTCAAATATTGTTAAGGAAACTGTTTTTTTTTTTTCTACGGTATCTTAATGTTCGGGGTATCTTTTTGATACCTGAAACTCCCGTTTTTCTTTTAAATAAATTAATCGAGTATCGTTAGATTTTTTTTGCACGAGGTTTAAAACATTTTTTTGGGTGCGATTTTGTGGATTCAGCAGAAGTATAGAACCAAAATGTGTTACGATTAATTCTGTGTTTCTTGTAAAGGCAACCGTTCCCCACTGGTGAGCGAGTGACGTTCACGGGAAAAGAATGTTTGTGCCAAAAATGTCTGCAAATCCCTGTGGTGGACTCTCAGTCTCCGACACATAGCCCTGGCACTGGACTGCCAAGTAAGTCCATTTTCAATGCCGTAACCCGTACTTTCAATAAATCTCTGTGACTAAATTGGGCTATACAGTGAAGTATTTTCGCCAACGTTTATGTGCTCAGAAAAAATGGATGGTGTGCTGAGTTTTTCTTTTCGAATGACTATAAAAGCGACAGGAATAGATAAAAATATAATGCATTGAATCAAGAACGAGAATTTTTTAATCTTCAGTAACTCCCGACAAAGAAATCCTTGTTCGAAAGATTTTTTACGATATTGAACACTGTATTGGTAATGTTTCAGATCTTACGGAGTTCTTGATTTCATGTGATCAAAAATAAATAACCTTCAATTGTGTTCAGAAAATTACCACATACTTCTGAATTCCTCAACGTGATTATTGTTGTTGCGAAGTATTAACTGTTTTCATCATCCGAATGCATTTTTATTCGATGAGGCATATTATCAAGAGTGCATGTTTTGAGGAAGTATTTATTGTATACGACGATCAGAAGTGAGTGGAAATGGAATGGCAAGATTTATTATATGGTTGCGCATGAGTCAAGTTGAATGAAATAAATAAGAGCTCGCATCCTTGAAGCACATTATTTTTGGATTTTCACTTTTCTGGTGAAAATCCGGTCGTTTTTGACTGTGGATACGCGCTTGATGTGATGATCTGCGATTGTGACATCCTCGACGATATCACTGGCATCTTCTCCTGCAGGGTGTGCTGGATGTGCTGACGAACTGAAGGAAGGCCAGGCTTTGATTGCCATGGATAAACAGTGGCATGTATGGTGTTTCCAGTGCGCAACTTGTTCAGCTATGTTGCACGGAGAGTACATGGGGAAGTAAGTATATGTTGGGTTTCCTCCCATTCCTCATTTCCTCTCGCAATTAAGACTAATGAGACAGCGTCGTAAACTAGATTCTATTCACGTCTGGCTTAGCTGTGGGCTTTTCGCAAAATTATTCAAGGTGTTCATCTTCTGTGAATATTTTTTTGAATCACTTCAGTCACTTCATATTTTGTTTTTCCGTTTGTATTCAAAATCCATAGGGCGGATAAGTGTGATTCCCATTACTGTACTTCAATTTCATCATCATTCTTTTGTTCCAGAGATGGGAAACCTTACTGTGAAAAAGACTACCAAAAATTATTTGGAATCCGGTGTGCTTACTGTCAGCGATTTATTTCGGGAAAAGTTCTTCAGGTAATGTAAAACGAGGCGCCTTTTTTCACGGCATATTACTCGAAGTATCGGGGTTTTTTTTTATCGCAGGCAGGAGAAAATCGTCACTTCCACCCCACCTGTGCCAGGTGCACCAAATGCGGGGACCCATTCGGTGATGGTGAAGAAATGTATCTTCAAGGTAAAGGTTCTGATGAACTTTGTTGTTAACTCAGTACGTTGATTTCCGTAGACTTTTTACTATACGGTACTGTATTATATGATTTCGTCTCTTGAATTGCGAAAGTTCTCACGCTTCGTTTTTATTTTGTTTATCATCCAGGAGCTGCTATTTGGCATCCGAAATGTGGACCTGGTCCTGGTGCGGAGCTCATAAATCCTCGACATCCGAACGATCAAAATTCGATCCCGAATGGGCATCTTCAGGATGAATATTATTCCGGTGGAGAGTTGGATGGTGTTGACGGAATGTCTTCCATCAGTGACACTCAGGTTACTTCCTCGCGTCGATACTAGCAGTGCTTTTTCAAAATTCGTTTATCTTGAGTATTTGCGAGCACGTTATACTAGCACAACCTCCTGTATTTCATGATTACGTATATAACGCATGCAGAAGTGTGTTCGCATGGTTCGAAGCAAGAGTTTGCTGCGCGTTGTCGTGGACATGTTCTGTATACCATGAAAATTAACTCAATATTGGGTTTCAATTTCAAGATAACTTATTCTGATAAGAGACTCTTCCGATAACGCATCCACTACTTTCGAACGCTGGTTACGTTTGTCATAAATTTCACGAGAAAATTTGATTTAAATTTCGTTTTAATATTCGTATCCCCGAGTATTGTACTTTATTACCTTGGTTTCATTTCGGGCTGTTGGAAGCGGAAGAGAAATGCTCTGCGGATACGAAAAAAATCTCGCATCCCGCATTAAAAAGAAAAAAGAATAACGTTAATGAACATAGCACTTGAAAAGCTTTTCAATCGCACTTTTGAGCAGTCCTGATGAAATAGCTGATAATATTCAGTTCTTCCAGTGCTGCAACCGTTTCGGTTGGCACTTTCTCGAGTGCCTTCCGGCCATTCTTTCAAGTTGTTGACCCGCTCTGAAAGTCCACGCTAGTTAACCTCTTCTTCCTTTTGTTTCGCCTTTTCGTTGATTGCGTTTATATATTCATATATAGGAGCCGTTTTTTTGTTGACTCGTTTCAGTCGGAGAGATTTTTCCGTTGTTACACCCCGAGTTACCACGGCTCCGGCGTTTCTAGTCCCTACAGTAGCTTGACTAGAAAGGTGTGTATTTGTACGTTACGTTGTCTTATCATTTCTGACGGCAACACATCGCTGCCCGAGTTTTCGGTTTTATCATGCTTGACGTGTGACGAATTTAGACTCATTCTCCGCTTCCATTTCAACCTGGCTGGTGCATTGTTTCTCGTTTGATCGTTGAAAAGTGTTACTTTTTGATTCGCCTTGTCAGTACATGGATGGAAGAATGTTCAGTCCCGGCTTCGTTTTGCGGGATTACAACAACAAGTCGCCGTCGCATGTGAAAAAGATCTTCACGTACAGCTATCTCACAGCTGAACCCTCGTTGGGTTATTTGAAAAAACCTATCCATCCGTATGATCGTGCTCAACCGAAGTCGCCGCATTTTCACCGACCCTCAGGTAATCCGTGTGACGACATGAAGTGAAACCAGGAGGTAAAGTCAAACCTCTTCAAGTCGAACTTCAAGGGACCAGCAGAGTATTTGAGTTAGGAAGAAAAGAAGCATTTTTTGGAGGAAACAAAAAAAAATTTGTAGAAACTAGTAGTTGGTGATATTCTAGAGATCTAGACCTTGTATTGCTTGATTGCTTCTGAAAATATTTCACAGGATGCTAAACTTGGAGGCAAGGGTTTATTTCCCCCAATTAGTTTTTCACATCTTCTTAAAGCACATCAACTTAGATTTTATTGCTTTCCTCTCTCCTGTGTCAATAAAATAATTATCCAGAAGGCCTCCGGGAAGTTCGAGTCGTGGAGGTTTGAGGATGAAAACCTTCGAGTCACCGAGGTTTTTGATGCATTTTTTCAAAGGGAATTCAGACATGAACTTTAAAAAAATATCGATACTGTGCGATATTCGACTTCGAGAGGTTCGATTTATCGAGGTTTAACTGTGCTTTTTTCCAGTGACTTGCATTCATTTCCTTTTCTGTTCTATTTTACTAGGTGGTTCGAAGAGTCCACGAGTACCGAGTAGGAATTCAGAACGACGCAGTGGAATGAAATCGTTGATTTATCACATGGAAGCGATAAGTCCTCGTCCACGATCGCCGCATATGAATAACGAAGAACCGATTGAGCTTTCGCAGTTTCCTGCCGCGCGTCCTCCAACACCCGGAGAAACGCCGAAAATAGAAAGAGATGATTTTCCTGCTCCTCCCTTTCCGTACACTGACAGAGGTGAGTACCATGGTCTTACAGAGTTCGATAAGCGATTCGTCGTGATTCATGGTGTCATGGTGAAAAATCGTGGCAACGCTCTTGACGCGATTATTAGTTCCCGTCCCCGAAAATAACGCTGAATAACGTGGTTGCGGCCTTCACTCGAAATCACGTGGATAAAATGAGATCAAGTTTGGGGGGAAAACGCAGAGGAAAATCTTTCCACTAGTAGAGCATTCAGAATAATTTTCTTTTCTTTTTAGTCAAATTATTCCAGTTTAATGCATGGCCAAGGATGAATGTTTGGCCAACTCCAGGGATATTTTTCCTTAAATTCAATTTTTCGGAAAATTTATCAGTCCAAATAAATTCAAGGTTCGTCGGTTTATTGCCTGCATTTTCCATAAAAAATGTCCAATTTTTCTGTGATCAATATAGTTTTTTCCTTTCCAAGGTCTTTCGAAATTAGGGCGTGGCTAACAATCTCGTAAATCCGTACAGTACTGTATTTTAATTCGTGTTAATGCACAGAAAAAATTAAGCCTCGTCCGGCCGAATTTCTGCGATGTCAAATGCGTTTTAAAGTCGCCACAAGCGTCAGACCACTACAAATGTCGAAGTCTTCGCTCTACATTGCACTTCCAAATTTCTAGACGAGCGGAAATCCCTTGGGACTAAATTTGTTATATTTGTTGCAATAAAATAAAAAGTATTTCATTCGTTTCTGAAAAGCATCGGTCGATCTTCGTGCATCTGGGTGGAGAATCCCAAATGGAAAGTCCATTTTTATCCCTTTGTCTAAATCGCTTTCATCTTCTAGAGCGAGTCCGACGATGGTCAGGTTCAGCGAAAAATGCTTTGGATGACGACGATGAAGAAGCTAACGAAGTATTGAGCGGTGATGGCACAGGTCTGAAAGAAAATGTTGATCCACGGATCAAGGTAAATTATTATACGATCTTTATAAAAGAAATGATTGTGGTGGTCTGATCGTCAGTGTGTTTCGTTAGAAAACCGAAGAAGAGCTCTTAAAGGCTAGCAACGGAATGGGCAAGGTGTTTTTGGACCAAGTTCGAGAAAGAGAGAAAATCCGTCTGTGGAAACTGAAGCACCTAGATCCTCGCAAAGCGAGTCGCACTCCATCGGCTGACCGAGAACCGAGCTATTCACTGAGATTTCCTTCATCTGTTGACGCTTGTGAGTTTAATTAGGTCATTTCCGAACAAATCAACTTTTCGACGTTTCATCCTTGAATTTTCACTAATGTTGTTCTTCTATCAAAATGCACGAAATTATTTTTTCCACAGCGCCTTCAAGGTACAGTGACCATCCGAGACCGTGGGAAGAGGACGAGTACGAAAGAAGCTCATCATATCGATCATCTGCTTCAAGATCCGTTGGTACTATACCTTCCTACAACGGTATTTGGGCTTCTTTGTACATATGCTGTCGTTTCTTTGTCTTGCAATTCTTTTGGGGGTACATGTATTTTCTCACATTATTACTACAGATCACTGCACCATCAACAAGCGAAGAAAGTAAAACATTTTCACACATTTCAAAATGCCTTGATAAAAGCTTCCACGTATAACAATCATTGGGCGTCCAACCTGCTTGATTCATCCTTTTTTTTTTTGCGCTAACTAGATCTGTCTTTGGGTTGTTTTCCTGGTACAGTATTTATCTTTCGTTGTTGTTACGTACTAATATTTTTTCGGTTTTTATATGCGTATTGCTGTTGCTTTTTCGTTTATTTCCGTTTTTTTCTGTTTGTCTTGCCGTCGTATAACGCCACTTATTTGCATCTGCCGTTGCCGTCGTTCTCCGCCCTGGAATTGATTTTGGCTTTGTTGCCGCTTGCGTGGAAATGGAAATAGTTGTGTCATCCCTTCGTCAAGTACCCAAACCCGGGTATGGCCTGAAAGCCGCCACACTTCCGGCCGCCGGGCGCAATGGCGGACCAGCCGGCATGTTTGTGAGTGAAGCATAATGCTTTGGATGCTTCTTCTTCGTTTTATTTCCTTTTTCGTTCCTCTTACCGTTTATCTTAATTTCCCTTTCCTCGGTGACCAACAATATCCCCCATTTTTTCTATTCGCCTAATTTTTGACCTTGCGCTGGTCATTTCGGGAACGTGTCAGATTCCAGTTGATGGCCGCTTCTGCGTATTAGTCGAGGTTTTTGAGATTCTCGAACCATTTTTGATGGTTTTTATCAAGTTTCACGCGTCAGGATTTTTACTTCTGCTATCATGATGAAAGAGTGGATTGCACGCCCAGTATCCGTGACGAATTGACTTACTTAACCAAAGACTTGATCGAAGTCTTACTTTTATGACAAGGTCTAATGAGGATATGATTGGTAAAGATCCACATTCTCCCTCATCTTATATACGATGTGCGAAATACTGGAATAAATGTTTCTTTTCGTTTGAGAAGGAAACACCACACAAACACTTTTAAAATGTCGAATTGATATCAAGAAGACGATCACTCAGTTTTTTCATCGATATTGAACCCATATTGATGTACTGTATTCGGTTTCTTGTACAGTATTTCACTCACTCGCCTGCGACATCAACCGCCATGCATACTCATAAAATGAAGTAATATTGTGCTACTGACTAATATGCTTTTAGTTAGTCGAGCGGAAAATGCAACGATCTCGACATTGTTCTTAATTGTTTGAAAGACTTGCCATCGTTTAAAATGAAGCATATGATCGTTTGGTAAAAGTTTTGCAAGACAAAAGAACCCATTTTGTTTGAATTCCTTCATCGCGTCAAATATTCTGTGACCAATCGTATCCATTGTCAGTCGTGAGTGCCTTACGACACGTACCCAAACCTGGATATGGTCTGGCTAAAAATCCGTACCGTTATTACACGAGATGTTCCGCGTCTCCGCACCGACCCCGGACTGCCATGAGCACTTCTGCTCTTGTCGTGAGTGTTCAGAAATTTATCCCGTCGATGAAATACCGATTCAAGTTACCCCTTTGGGCAGTAGGTCTTCGTAGGACTGAAGTTTGGCCCAAACCCGAAAATGTTCCTTTATTTCTCTGATTTCCTTTGCCGATGAGGCTTTCCTCCTTTGGGTATGAAGTACCGTTTTTTTTATCTAATTTTCGTTCGTATTTTTAGAATGATTATGTTGATGGGCGCGGAATGGGCGAGAAGACACACAGCACGGATCTCAGCAGCGCCAAGTCTGATGGTAAGACGAATTTCTCGTGCCATCGTGGCTAAATGCCGACTTAGTGCTTTTATCGTGCCTGCTCGATACTGTAAATACAGTAAGTCATTTGCTGAGATTTGTATAGAAAGAGGCAGAAAATTTTCTTGTTCAATTTTTTTTCTTTGACTCTGTGAAATTCGTGTTCGCGGGTTTGTTGAGGGATGTGCCCCAATGCAAAAGATTAATACTGTACAGTATATCCTTGCCTTATTTTTTAAATCGTCACTCTGAAGGCACAATCTTGGAAATAAGGGAAGCTAACATTTCGAAGTATTCGGAGTGCAAATTGCACGTATGAAAATGCATTCGGCAACTCTCTTTTCTGAGCAGTTTTTTTTTTCCATTGACTTATTTGATTTGCATACAGTATACTGTATTAGTTGAAAACTTTTTTTTTTTTGGTCGAAGGGAGCCCTCATTCACAGTTCGTTACAGTAATGAATTGCTGTTGAGATTTTGGAATTTTTAAAATGAGCCTTGTACAGCAGGGGTTTCTCGTAAATTTGTAGGAAAGGGAAAAACTGTCCATATCATCCCCCAACGAATGCATTTTTTAATATTTTAGGCTCTGCCGGAGGAAATCGCGTCTTATAATTTATGTAGCCTTTTTTGTTCGAGTTAATACAGTAGTCCTTGAAACTTCAATTTAAAAAAATTTGCCTCCTTATGAGCACATATCTTATTTCATTGCGGAAAAATAATGTTCATTACGTATACGCTCATTTTTACATGTGCAGTTTCGACAATTTCGCTTCATGGCGGCAACGGGAAGAGAGAAATGGTGAGCAATGAACGATTCAGGGGGTTGCTGTTTGATGTTGAAGTCTGACGAAAACTTTCGATGATCTGACAAAAGGCACGCGAAATAGTGACGAGTGAAACTTTCACTCCTGGGATGAGAGCGGCTGCCGGAAGTTCAGGAATGGCGGCGCACCTGCGCCAAAGCTTGCCCAATATGAAGGTACCACTTCCTGGCTCCGGAGAACCGCCGAAAATATATGCCATGCATCTTTTGATGACGACCAACTACAGACTTCCAGGAGACGTGGATCGCGCGAATCTGGAGGTAAGTCGTTAGATTCACAAATGTTTTACCCAGTGGACTAGAATTTTTCCTGAAGATACCAAGTGGTTTTGATTTTCTGTGCACATTTTTGGAAATTTCATTAATCCTTCTCAAATGTTCTCCGCTAACATTCAAGGATGAAGCTCCGAAGTAAGAGATAGTGGCATCTTGGAACAGAGAGGGACTTGATTTGGTCCACGTTGCCTAAAATAAGCTAAGTGTTGTAAATACAAGGGAAGGTACAGTACTGTTTATATGAAAGCATAACTAAGGATCAACAATAACTGCCTGCCGGAAAATACGTTGAACTACTGTATTTTATTTATTCAATGGAATTCCGAGCGTAACAGAATTATCTGTTCTCTCAAAATCAAGTTGGTACTTCGATGTTCTTTGCGAGTACGGGACTTGTAACTTGTCTCTACCCACCGAAGGAAAAGTCGAACCACTTGATATCTTTGGAGAAAAAAAAGGGCGTTCTGCATATTTGAATATTTTACAAAAATGTTACGCTTTATCACGTTTTATAGCGACATCTGTCGGAAGCAGAATTCGAAAGGATTTTCCATATGTCTCGAGCGGACTTCTACCGGTTGCCGCAATGGAGAAGGAACGATTTGAAGAAGCGGAATCAGCTATTCTGAATGTTCAAATTTACAATTTTTCTTTTTTCTTGGTCTTGTGCTGTGTTTTTTCTTCTTTCCAACAAGCTACGCGCATATATTGCGATTTAGCTGCTATAATTCAGTTTTTGTTCGTTCTCCAAGCTTAAATGGAGTTCACTGCTTAAAAGCTTTTCACGACCGATTTCGAGGTAGGAGCGGTTATTTATGTTTTTGAAGCGTGTATGCAGTTTCATTTCAGTGGTTGTATTTTTTTCTCTCATCACTAGCATTCTTCGGATATGTCGAGGGCTTTATACAAGGATGACTTACGTCTTTCATCTCAAAAATCCAGAAGTTCTTTTTCCTTTTTTTTTTCATCCTCATTCAAGAAGTACGTTTGTTAGCCGGAAATTTATCTTATTCCTCAGCAGTCTGCTGTTCCCCGGATGCAATCTGTCTTCATTTTCTTATTGTTTCTTTGAGTGCATGTTAATTTGAGGTAATTAAATGATTGCCGCAACAAAGGCAAGGATTCGAACGCCTTCAAGTCTTCCCATCATCAATCCCCAAATTTTTTGAGTGACGTTAAATGGAAGCGAAATGGTTTTTGTTTAGCCTAGGTTAGAAGCGACGATGCCACTCCGACTCTCGATTTCTTTTTTGAGGCATTAAATGTTTCTTCCGAATTTCGACCTGTTCCAGAGGGTCTTCGAGATTTTTTCTCTCTGTTTTGTTGACGTGATAGGCAGTACGAATTGTTTTGCTTCTGGACGCTTCTCTAAAGCAGGACGTATTTCTGCTTTTCCGAAGGATCAGCTCTTGCTTGAATCAGAAAATGATTAGGAGAGTGCATTGTTTGAAGTGATTTGTCCTGACTTATTACAACATTCGCCGGAAACAATAGATTCAGTTTTTGGAAAGCGTGTTGCATTTGTTCTTCATTACCCACGGACAAGTTCTCAATGGCAATGATGGCTGTAGAAAATTTCAGAAACTATATTCAAGACTGTCTGTCTGATAGCCACTAACCCATGTGTAATTTGTAGATGTTCATTTGTATTTTTCTAAAAAGGAAGAGTCAACCGAACTTCCCAAAAATTGATCTCTTTTTTAAAAAATGGCAGACCAAAGCACAGAAACGTTTGTAAAACTTCGGTTTAGACTTGCTGTGATCTTTCCATGACCACATATTATTTTTTCTTCTGAACCACTGCATATAGCATTAATCCAAGAAATATCCATGTGTGGAATCCAAAATACACATGCATAAATAATTTATAGCCAGCAAATGAAAATACTGTATGTTATTTTGGTTTGATTCATTCTATCTGACCCAGAAAATTGTATGCCTAAGTCTCCTTGATGTATCTCATCTGCAGGATTGGGACATGCTTTTACACCCTAAATATACAGTAGTAACTCATTACAACAAATCTTGTACCAACAAATAACTTCTTATCCAATGAAGTCATTTTCTAGGTCCTTGCCCAATAGCCTTATTGGGATGAATTGCTTTTTAACAAATGCTCCTTTATACAACAAAGCTATTTTACTGGTCCAATGGCTTTATTTTGTCATAATTCATGGTAAATAACCATCAGGTATTTACAATACATTTGGGGAATGAAGCATTTTGAACAATTGCTCCATTACAACAAAGCTATTTGACTGGTCCCATATACGGCTTTGTTTTCATGTAATATGTTGTAAATAGCCAGCAGACATGTGGTGGATATCTGCTTTTACATTTTTCCATTTACCCAACAGAAGATTTCAGCATGTATTTAAAATATTGTTTTCCAAAATATGAATTAAATATGAGTTATCCACGTTATTAGGTCCACTTAGTACACATTGTAATTATCCGTGGAAAAAGGAATAATTTGATTGCATTCATTTTCAGATTTGAAAAGTCGTCAGTTTGAAGAATATTCAAGATAATATGGCAAAATCTGAAAAAACTCAAACAATATTTTTTAAATCTTAATTTTATAACTGATTTAGTATGCTACTAACTATACTAAATCAGTTCTTAAATTGAAAAAAGAAAAAATTTAATAAATCATATAAGATAAATTTAAAAAAAGATTCAATGTTGGCAGCAATAAGAAGGTTGTGTTCTAGATTTGAAATACTGTACTGTACTTTATGCTTATATACAGGGTGGATGAAAAACTTGACCAATTTTTAACTTGAAATAGCTCAATAGCAAATCAAGCTGCAGAAATGAAAAAAACACCGAATGAAAGCTTGTTTAATTCTCTTAATTTTGGATAGGATATAGTGTTATGCTCCCATTAAGTGCCACAGCATGGTCACAATAAGAACCCTTCGAATGAAAACTTTTTATTCACAAAAAGAAAGTGTCAGGCAACATCTAGCACTAAGCTGCTGCTGATGTTCTCTAGAGTCTAGAGCTGTTTTCAGCTTAAATGGGGTGCAGGGTCAATAATTTGACTGGAAAACTTCATGCTTCCTTCAATCAAGAGGATTGCACAACACATTCCCAAAATTTAGGAGTGGGGTCATCCCAACTAAAATTGAATCCAGTTCTTACCCCACCTCCTAAATTTTGGGGGATTGTGCTTCCTCTTGAAGACAGCGTGAAGTTTCCCAGTTGAATTACTGATCCTGCACCCCACTCATTCTGAAACAGCTTTGGAGAAAAGCAGCTTATTATAGTAACAGAAGTTGATGGTCAACTTTTTTGTGGAAAGTTGTCATTCAAATATAGTTCTTGTGACCAGGCCATGATACTATATTGGGACTGTAAAAGCAAATATCATTCAAGAGGAAATTTAAAAAGCTTTCATTTGGTGGTTTTTCATATCCGCAGCTCGATTTGCTACCGGGCTATTTCAAATCAAAAATGGGTTCACTTTTTTTGTCTACCCTGTATACAACAGGATTAAGGAAATTTGTCACAATGTAGTATATTAAAATTATTTCCCACCAATGCAATACATTAACAGAAATTGAAACGAAGCAATCTAAATTCTTTCAAGGGCTGCATATATATTTGCATGGTTTTGAGATAGTAATTTTTTTGTAGATACATGCAGTACTTTATATTTCGATTGCCGGAGCCTGAGCAGGATATCTAATGGAATCTGTGTCAGCATTAAAAATTCCTCCACTACTATGGCCGCCCCACTATGATAACCGGTGTGCACCTGATCAAGTACGGGTGTGCAGTAATTCATCAGGGAGGTTGAGTGCCGTCGAGCGTAAGTTAAATCTATTGGTTACCATGTGACCTGGGTTTGTTGGAAAAAGAGCGTGCGGTTTCTTTGTCAGTGTTAGTGTGTGTATTTTTACAGATAATTTGTCAGAACAGTAAAACTTGTTTAGTTTGTGACCATGCATAACTCTCCACCTTTTCTCCCGATAATTTTTCAGATTTGATTTTTTCGCGTCGTAGAACAACCACGTTCAAGATGATGCGCGGAATGGGCATGGGAATGGGTATTGGAGCCCCAAAGCCAATCTCCAGTAATTTGTTGGGAACTCTTTGGCACAATTCGGTTCTTGCGCCGCAGCTGAGCGCCTTGAATGTCCTGGACTATTTTGCCAACCACACGAATCCTTTCTATGACCGTACGTGCAACAATGAAATCATCAAGATGCAGAGGCTATCGCTGGAGCATCTGTCAGGCATGACTGGAGTTGAATATGTTGTGCTTCACACACAGGAACCGATTCTGTATATAATTAGGAAACAAAACCGCACCGCACCCAATCAGGTCACTCCTCTGAATGATTACTATATAATTGCTGGTCAGGTTTACCAAGCACCTGACCTGGGCTCCATAATCAATTCTCGTGTGGTGAATATTATTCATCACCTTGAGTCCGCTTTAGATGAAACAATGACATACTCTCGATTCCATCCGTCGCGTGGATATTGGTGGGAATTTCCATCTCAAGATTCTTCCGGAAAAAAGACCGTTCAGAAGAAGCCGGAGGACGGTAGCTCCGCTTTTCAGCGAATGAGAGTGGACAAATTGTTGAATGATTGGGCACAGATGTTCCCTCCGAAAATCAGACCTCCAATTCCACCGAATGTTGCTACTCCAATGTCCGAAGCGTCAGGGAAACAAGAAGGGGTAACGAATGGTCCTCAAAATCTTGCAGCTTCATCTGGAGGCGCGAAACCGACGGTGAATGACAACTCCAGTACCAATGCATCGGCCGAACTGGGTGGTATGCGTCCAGTTGAAGATATAAAGGAAGAGAAAGGGATTCGATCTCACCCTCCACCCGAAAAAAAACGCCGATTAGACCAAACGCTCCCCTCGTGATTTGTGCAATTATTGCTTGTTTTGATCGATGGTTGAATTTTATTACTGTATGTTGTATTTGCTGGTTGTTGTCTCGGGTTCTTTTATTCTAAAAATATCATATTCAATTTTGTGGACACTAATATTTTCCACAGGAAGCAAAATTGAAAATTCTGTTTTCTAAGCGATGGAAACCATCCATGGCGTTGGGGAGTTTGATGCGGCGTTGTCGAACAACCGGTGCGTATAGCATGAAGTGCTACGAAATGCGGGGGGAAAAATGCAGAAATCTGATGAAAACATTTACTGCACGATTTCAGTAACATCCTCGCTGCGCACTTCAGAGCGGAATGGGCCCCACAATGTGCTCAAGTGGAAACCTCATTACTGGAGTTGAGCAAGAACCCCGATTTCAAGGTAAGAACAGTTGCTGTGTAAGGTATCTTATACTCGGCTATGTGAATGATTTTGTCGGAATTTTTCGTCGATTTAAGTGATATTCTGCTATTTGATACTGCGAACCATTTGACTGAATTAGGCTGATCGTGCGGGGGAAATATCAATTATTCGAGGATCGAATATCTGTTGAAGAGATGGATAAAAAATCAATTCTTATTTCTTAGGACTTGCAGGTTGTAAACGTGGAAGCAGAAAGTGTGCCCCAGATTTCACTCAAGTTTGGCATCACGGCTGTTCCCACCGTAATCATTTTTCGTAAGCAGCTGGAAGTTGATCGGGTGAACGGGGCAAATCCTGCTGAACTCGTCAATAAACTGAAAAAGCAGGTTGGCCGTTTGGCGAATGAACGTGTTAAATCGCGTATGACTTGAGTGACTCCTTGTTCTTCAGCTTCAGACAACCCAAGCCGATTTTGACGATTTCGGAGATACCGATGGGGAGTCGTTAGAAGATAGACTGAAGCGTCTTGTGAACGCCGCGCCCTGCATGATCTTTATGAAAGGATCACCTGATGAAGCGAAGTGCGGGTTTAGCCGCACATTAGTATCCATTTTGAATAATCATCAGGCCGATTATAAGCATTTTGACATTTTATCCGATGAGGTCGTCCGACAAGAGCTGAAAAAATTTTCCAATTGGCCCACGTATCCACAGGTGAGGTTTCGTGAAGTTCATTATGAGGCTACCCATCTATTCGTTTTTTTTCTCCTCCACTCTGTGCAGGTTTATGTGAAAGGAGATCTTGTTGGAGGGTTAGATATCATCAAAGAAATGGAAGCCAGTGGAGAGCTGGATTCCATTCTGCCGAAAAAGCAAGATCTTAACCAGCGGTTGTCAGCACTAACAAAAAGTCATCCAGTGATGATATTCATGAAGGGTGATCCTCGAACACCCCGATGTGGATTTAGCAAAACGTTGATGGAAATCATGGCAGAAACAGGGTAAAATTATCTTTCATATAGGTTCTCTGAACGAGATCCTCAAGTCTTTCTGTGAAATTCTAGGGTTGCGTTCAAAACTTTCGACATTCTCCAAGATGAGGATGTTCGGCAAGGATTGAAGGTGTTCTCCAAATGGCCAACGTTCCCTCAAGTTTACGTCAATGGCGAATTAATCGGTGGTCTCGATATTGTGAAGGAATTGAAAGCTTCTGGGGATCTGATCTCCACCTTGCAAGGGGCTTGAGATTTTTTATCTTCCTGACAAGGGCATTGAACTCCCGACTTGTGAGTAAACAAAACAAAACGCCGTGAAACGTTTTTTGCCGTGCTTTTATTTCTTCTTCAAATATGTAGCATATTTATTTACAATGCGATTGTCAGAAATCAAAATTCATGCAAGATTCTCAGACAAAAACTTTCACCAGATGAGAGGTATTATGAGAGAAGTTGTTCTCAAATATTTATGATACAACGGATCATCTCCCCACCTCTTGAGTCCTTGCTGTTCCAGAGGTGGAACTCCACTCAGACTCACCAGCCAGAAAACGTCGAATAATGGGCATAAGAGAAAAGCATACAGTCTCCAACCCGAAATTACGTTTGTCAAAGGAACGTACAACGCGAACCACATGATCATCTCTCCCAGATAATTCGGGTGCCTCGACAGACTCCACAAGCCTGAGTGAATGAATTTCCCCTGAAAAGAAAATTGGTTTCATCGAGTCGTCACAATCAAAGATTAATTGTTCAAGTTATAATGCAGAAATTCATTCCTTGCTAAATTAATTAACCTTGTTAGCATTTTCGCATCGAAAACGAGCCTTTTGGTAGTCTGCGATAGTCTCAATAAGAAATCCCACAGTCCAGAGGCTCCATCCGGTGTAGTCGTCTTTGTTGAGATTAGGATCAACATGCTGGCTCGAGTCCGTCAAGTTTACGATTATGGATGGCAGGAGGGTCACAAAAATCCAGATTCCTGAGGGCATTCATCGTTGAGAATAGTTTTGGGTCCAATTCATATCGATTCGTACCTTGTAGAAACCAGTGGATCACGAACTTCGCGGGTTTGTCTCGGATTCCATTGAATCGTCTGTCAAAACCCTCCTTGCAAATCCGGATGAACAAATAAGATCCAAGCCTGTTGAAGAACGTGGTTATGGAAGTTGAAGTTATATTCTGACGAGATGTCGACGATTGTTCTACTCAGATCTTAAATTATTCTGCACAGAAAAATTCGGTCGAAAATAAAAATTGCTGGCCAATAATCGAGTATTCAAAGTACTGCTCTGAAGAATTTTACTAGCCAAATTCGAGCTCTAATGAAAGTTCAGTGTAATTTCTTTCGAATTTCAGTCCAATTTTCAAATGAAATTTACTACTGTATTTCGAGAGTTTTTTTTCGGAGTGGTTTTTCTCCGATGATACAACAACCATAATTCGTTAGATAAATCATACCAATGTCCCATTGGGAAGATACTCAATGGAGATTTTATATTAAATGCAGCCGCGGTACTGTATTACATTTTAAGACACGTGTCCAATATTTTCTTAACTACTCTCATTAGATTTAACAGGTTGTTTGTACACGTTTGAATTGTTATTTTGACTTCGATATGGTAGGATTGTTTCACTAGCCTGGCACATTGCAGCAGTATCAGACAAGTTTGAACGAGCTGTCGAATATTCCTCGTCTGATTCGACATGTAACTCAGAATGGCGAGTGTAGCCAATGTGACCGATCCTGCGAAATTGAGCCCAAATCGATTTAGTGCCGACTATCAATGCAAGGCACCAAATATTACCTGTCAGGTCGAAGAATCTTTCTGTCTTTCGCAGTGAAGAAAATGTCCACATGACAGCTTGAATCCCGAAATTAAGGCAAAGAAGAAAACGCAGCGATCCGAACATAGAAATAATTTCCGGTGTTAAGTTTTCGAAATTCTTCGCCGCGTCAGCGCCGATTTTTTGAAACTTGCTCCATGTCTGGCTCTCCACTTCTTGATATTCGTCCCACGAAGGCACTGACATGATGCTCTAGTTTAATTTTCTCTGAAGAAGTGGTTAAGAGGACAGAATATCATTTTCTCACGAATCACCATGTGGTTTTCTCCACACTTATTTTCGCACAAATCACTGTGTGACCTCCTCTTAACTCCTATCGCCTTCAAACTAACGGTTTTCCTTCTTGGTCCTAGGTCGAGGAATTGAGCTGTTGCACCATTACATTCGGGAAGCCTTGAACATTTCTCAACGCCTGGAAGTTTCTGGACATTTCGATTTTGCTGGGGGTTAATTCTCGAATAAAGTCGCCATTACGGATTTCTTTTTGGAGTACAAATGCTTTTTTTTTATAATCTTTTCAAAACTTCGAATTGATCGCACTGTTATGAAAAAAAATGTTTTCTTTGCAGAAACCCTTTCAAGATCGACGCTTTGCGGAATGTTCGTTCAATGTGTGGTGCAAAATAATTTAAATGGAGAATCGACGATTGATGAATTGCGAGCCAAGCTGAATTGCAAAATGTACAACAACCAAGATGGTTTCGGTTTTTTGAGCTCGAAGAGAGTAGCTCGCGATTATTTTGTGTCTTAGGGAGAAAACAACGTCTTTTTCACGTGAGTACATATTCATTTATTTCACACGCGTTTCCCGCCGGAAATCCAGGCTATTTTCAAGCTCAGGAAGAAATCACCTTCACCGTGAAACGGCAATAATCCAGTAACTTTTTTTTTTTACAAACCCGTGTTCACCGAAAGGTCGGTAAACTAAAGACGAAATTTTCACCACATGTAAGGAATAAGAACAGAGGTTTTGCTCAAATATTTGCGATATTCTGGATCAGAGCCCCATTTTTTCAAATCTCTCTCTTCTAGAACGGGTATTCCGCTGAGGGTTGTGAGCAAAAGCATGTCGAAAACCGGGCAGAGGATGAAAGTCCATCGCATCCATCCGGTCAGAACATTTGTCAAGGGAATATAGAGTGCAAACCACATGATTATTTCTCCCAGATAGTTGGGATGCCGAGAGAGCCTCCACAGTCCCACGTTCACGAATTTTTCCTGGAATAAAAGAAAGTTTGCGACACCGAAATTTTCAGGAATTTATTTTCGCTTACCTTGTTCGCAGAGTCGCTTTTGAAGAGAGATTTCTGAAAATCAGCTGTAGCTTCAACGATGAAACCACATGCCCAAAGTCCGTAAGCAGCATAATCTCTGTTATTGAGATCATATTCGAGATGCCGTCCCGCGGGTGTTGTGTTCACCATCAGAGATGGGAGCAAAGTCACGACCACCCAGATTCCTTAAAAAAAACCTTGGAATGTAATATTTTTAAGTAATATTAACTACGAGGAGAAATTACCTTGAAGGACCCAAGAAAACAGAAACTTGAATGGATGCTCTTTGACGCCGGAGAACCTGCGTTCCAATCCGTCGGTAGAAATCCGTGCGAATAGATACGTACCCAGTCTGCAAAGATATAAATTTTTTTCAATTCTTACTCTTGCTTTTCCGTGACGTGAATCAAGAATAAAACGGCATTTTCTTCGATTCACACGTTTCTAAATCTACGGTTTGCTTTCTCTTTACCTTAGCGCCCAGACGAGCACCAAAGATGTCTGAACGAGTTGACGCAAATTCGTAGTTTCGGTGTACATATAACTTGTGAGAATGATGGCGGCATATGTGACGGAACCTGTAAAAGAAATCAGCATCAATACTCCGTCAAATTTGCGTTAGAAATCGGTAATACCGGTCAAGTCGTAAAGTTTGTCAGTTTTAAACCATGACGATATGGCCCACATTACTCCTTGAATGCCGAAGGTCATCATCACCAAGTAACGCAAATAGATGAAATTGTCGAACACCATGCTTTCGGCGGTTTTTTCAGTTTGAATACCCATTTTCGTTGCATCTTGCCACACTTGTTCCCCGGTCTTTTGAATATCACTCCACGATGGCAGAGACATGGTCAGATTTCGGTAAAACTCACTTTTTTTCAGAGTACGTTAAGAGCAATGTGCAATCTGAAAGCGTTATAGCACGACTGCGCGACTGAATTTCGTAGAGGTACTGTTCCGCGCTTTACCAAGGGAGGTTCAGCGCATCGAAACTTTTTAATGGAAAATAACGAGTTCCTGAGAACGGCTATTGAGAAATCTGGGCGGAAATTTCTAGCGTTTTCATATCGGCGTCATGGGTAGGAGGTAAAAGCTGTGCCTTGACCATGAGATTTTTTTATCCTATCTTTTTCGCGTTTTTCCCAGAAGCAATCATTTAACTGTTCGTTGAGACTACGTACAGTAGGTCTTCTGCTGGTGAGCATTTTCCGCGAAAAGAATTTTCGGAATATTTTCTCGTCGACGCGAGTTGCTCAAGTTTTAAAATACGGTACCTGCCGTTTTTGTATTGCGATTAATTTACCGGTGTCTCTACTGGCACTCTCATGAAATGAAATTCGAATATCACCAGAAATCAATCTCCCTTTATTTTCTCTACGTGAACAACGATCAAATGAAATCAATCACCTTTTCATAGTATATCAAGCATGGTTTACCACAAGTACGGAATGAGAACGGAAGTTGCCTTCAAATATTGTTGATAACCGGGTTCTGAACCCCATTTCTTCATCCCATGTTTTTCAAGTAGAGGAATTCCACTGACGCTCGTTAGCAAAAATGCGTCGAATGCTGGACAAAGCACAAGCAACCATCGCGTCCATCCATTTGTCGCGTTGAAAGCTGGCAGGTACAGTGCGAACCACATGATGATTTCTCCCAAGTAATTTGGATGCCGCGAAATGCTCCACAGACCGGTATTGACGAATTTTCCCTGTGTCAAGTAGGTACACAACGAAAGTTAGGCATCGATTTCCTAGGGTTTTTGGTGCTGTTCTGCTACGTGTTCTAACAAAAAAACTGTCCCTGAAACCCGAACCATTCTTTGAAATACGAGGGTTCTAACAAAATTTCTCGGAGTAACAATGAAAATGGCATTTAATTGAACTGCAAAAAATTTATTCTTCAGGGAAAACATATTCTTTGGTACACACAAAAAAATCAGCCTGGTTTGACAATTTTTTCTAAATTTTTTTCAAAATTCAACCCAATAGAGTTTTGCTCTCCAACTCAAAAGATGAGGCACCCTTTTTTATTGTAACCCAGGTCACCCCTCAGAATTCTTGAAATAAACGTGGCATTCATGCCAAGGGTTGCCTCCAGGTCATCTAAGTTAATTTCGCCGTTTTCATCGACAGCTGCCGTCGATTTCATCGACAGCCGCCAAAGTGGCGGCTGTCGTTGAAAATGGCGGAATTACCTTAGAATGCTTAGATGACCTGGAGGCAAACCTTGGCATGGAGGCAAACCTTCATCGACAGCCGCCGTCGATGAAAATGTCGGAATTACCTTAGATGACCTGGAGGCAAACCTTGGCATGAATAGTCACGATGAATAGACACGTTGATTTCAAGAATTCTGAGGGGAAAGCTGGGCTACAATAAAAAAAAGGGCGCCTCATCTTTTGAGTGGAAAGCAAAACTCTATCGGGATGAATTTTGCAAAAAAATTAGAAAAATTGTCAAACCGGGCTGATTTTTTGTGTGTGCCAAAGAATATGTTTTCCCTGAAGAAAAATTTTTTTCAGTGCAATTGTACACAATTTTCATTGCTACTCCGAGAACTTTTGTTAGAACCCTCGTACTGTACTGTGATCGCATGACCCGCTTGTAGCTCAGAAACTAAACGTTATCCCTGAAGAGAAAATCGTTGCATTCCAGATTATTCACTTCAGCTTCATCTGCATTCAATTGTTCCAGTTGAAAAAAGATCCGGCGATAACGAAGTTTATTTTTTTTTAGATGCAATTACTAGCAAGCCATCTGTGGGTACTTGAAGTAAATACATATTTTGCTGCCATTCTGTTTCATTTACAATTTGAATTACCGTACATGAGGTGTTAATCGAATGTTGGATCATAATTTTTTGTTGCTTTAAAAAGCACCGATCTGGGTAGAACGCGGAGCAGAATCGCAAGTTCTCATACTTGGTTGGCAGGGTTTTTCCGGAACTGAGACTTCTGGAAATCCGCAGTGGCTTCAAGCGCGAAGCCCACCAACCAAAGACACCATCCAGCGTAATCTAAGTTGTTAATTCTTGCAGGGTGTGTGGTATCAGCTAGATTTACCATGATGGATGGAAGAAGTGTCACTATCACCCATACTCCTGCGAAAAGCCAAATTAGAATTTTGTTTTGAGCAAACTTCAAGACGTGAGCCTGTTACTGTACCTTGAAGGAACCAGAACACAAAGAACTTGGGTGGATTGTCGCGAACCCCGTTGAACCTTCTGTCATGACCATCGGTGTTGATCCTTGCGAACAGATACGACCCTAACCTGCAATTAGTCACGGGATGTCGGATTCACTGACTTTCAAATACAGTATTTAAAAGCAGTATTTTTGGTTGTTACCTGAGAGCCCAAATGAGAACCAAAACGGTTTGAACGAGTTGACGCGACTGCGGTGTCCGATTGGATAGGAAACTAAGAACGATGAGTGTGATGAACGTGAGAGAACCTATAGAATATTATTTTTGTAAGACTCGTGATAATTCTCGAATGAATCACGAAAATATTCACCGGTCAGGTCGTAGAATTTCTCAGTTCTATTCCAAGCCGAGTGTATCCACATTAGCCCTTGAATCCCGAAGTCTATGTAAAACAGGTTTTTCAACGGATTTTCCTTGTAAGAATCCATGATTTTCAACACTAGTCTGCAACACAAGCAAATTCAATCGATTGAATCCATATTGGCGCTTCATGTGTTTTCCACTTTTCCGCGTGAAGGGGAAGCCGTGCAGCCAGCTCGCGTGTGTATACCAGAGGGTGCGGTGAATTCAGAATATAGGTGTATTGTATGCAAGTACACGGTTGTCGACAGGTGTCGTGTCATGTACAGTATTGTTTGTATCATAGAACACCGCTACCTTCTGTTTAATGTGCTGTATTGTTTTGTGCTTCGCAGGATGTTGAATTTTGTTCTTGCTGATCGAATTAATCGTTACGTAAGTATTTCCGGTTTTCACGATTAGTTCACCTGAAGGCGTTCTGTGAGGGCGCCGCCATGTTTTCGAGTGCTTGTTTACATTATTATCACAGAGCAGTGTGAATTTCGTTTTACTGCAGTGCCGGCTGAACGTGCCCTATTTTTTCCATTACCCTACATTCTCTATGAAATATTTTATGTTCATGAGCCAGATAATTCAAGATGTACTCAAATGTTGCTTATCGGTATCTCTTTTTTATTCAACAGGAAGTGTGATTTTGAATTTGTGAGATAATCATGGTACTGCTCACGATTCTGCGAAAGATGAAGCAGAAAGAAAAGGAAGTGCGATTATTGATGCTTGGTCTCGACAACGCAGGAAAAACCACAATCGTGAAAAAGTTCTGCGGGGAAGACACCAGTGAAATTTCTCCCACTTTTGGCTTTAACATCAAGACCCTCGAGTACAAAGGATTTCGTCTTAATATATGGGATGTGGGCGGCCAAAAGTCGCTGCGTTCGTACTGGAGAAATTATTTCGAAACCACTGACGGACTGATATGGGTGGTCGACACGGCCGACATTCGCAGACTCGGTGATTGCAAAGCCGAATTGCATCAGCTTCTGGAAGAAGAGAGACTTTGCGGTGCGACTTTACTGGTTTTAGCAAATAAAAACGATCTGCCAGGGTCTGTGTCGCCGGAGGAAATTCGGAATGCGCTGGATCTGGATTCGATCGTGACGCATCATTGGAAAATTTTGCCTTGTTGCGCCATCACTGGTACCAACTTGCTTCAGGGTGTTGACTGGCTTTTGGACGATATTGCATCGCGCATTTTTACACTTGAGTGAGCGACCTTGTTTTGCGATCTGAACCTGGGCTGTGATACGTATGAATGTTCTGGTTTCGTCGTGCAGCGTTGAAATTTCACTTCGAGCAGCCTCTAGCGAAGTTTTTGTATGGTTGAAAATCTGCGTATTCTCAACTCTTGAGCTCACGCACTTCTAAACTAGTACTGTACACAGCCTCCTGACAGGCATTTAAAATGAATGCGCATGATGATGCTGCTGTTTGCTTGCGTGCCGAAACTTTGTTGATCTTTTCAAAATAAATTTTCATGAACTAGAGCGTTTTATTATATATAATTTTTCGCCTCAAACTCTATCATTCCCATTTTTGTGATTTCTTGATTATTATTTTTTTTATCTCAGGTTGTACTACTTTCCGAACGTATCTGTATGTGTGATGTGCTAAATATTTCGGACTCAGTTGCTGCGAGTGGCATCAAATATCGAGGAAACTCGCAGTTGAGGGTGAGTTCTGTAATACAAGTACAAGTATGAGATAACTTCTTACCTTGCAAATTTAACCATCTCCAATCATGCAATTTTTAAATATGTCTAGAAAAATGAACAGGATGCCCAGGTGTGGCTGGGCACCCCCAGCTTGTTATATATAATTTTTCGCCTCAAACTCTATCATTCCCATTTTTGTTATTTCTTGATTATTATTAAAAAAATAGAGTCCAACATGATGAAAGGCTTGCATAGACATACACACTACACGATTTATAAAGCCTGAGTCAACGACGCTCACCGTAGTTTATAGCTCCTTTGAGCGTCAACTCCCACTCAAGACATCATCTTTCGCTATCTTATCTCAAACAGGTACAAGTCCAGGTATCAGACAGAATCCTGTCCAAGCAAAGTTACTATTAAGGAGTCAAGAGTATAAAAACAACAACTCACTTCAAAAACTTTAGACAAAAGCTTCGCTCTTCGAAAACTATCTGGAAATGAGTCTTAACGAATCGTTCAGGAATGTTCAGGCGTGAGTGATTTAGGAAGACTTTGAATCGCTGAAATTATCTGGGCTGGTTCATGAGTTTTGTCTTCAAATAAAAATCGTTTTTGGACGAATTTTGTCACACTTTTCTTGTCACCTCAGTTGTTGAGTTCATGCTGCTAGCGATCTTCTTCTCTACCTGTTCTTTTAAATTTTGAAGTGTCTGTAGGTGCACTCTCTACAACGATATTGTCTACGACGATTTTCTTTGTGTAAAAATTTCTTGTTGGTCCCATAGGGTTCTCTTCCCATTTTATGTGGGTATTCTGCGGCAATTTTTTTTTACGGTTCCTTGAATTTCATATTGAAGGGAGTTCATCTGTAAATTCATCTATTGAAAAGTGTAATCCACTGAAAATTGAGTTCTGGCGAGAACATCTTTTGGTTACCAAGCTTCTGATTTGAAATTTTCCGAACCGCTGGAATTTAATTTAGCTTTCTCTCCCATTTGTTGAAGCTCGTTTTAACTTGAGCTTATCTTAATTTTACGTTCGCATTCGGACTACCAAAAATCTTCCTCAGTTTTTATTCGCGCATGTTTCCCAAGTTTAGGTCATAATGGTTGGGAAGTTTGTCATGTTTTGTTGGGTAATACATCACGAACTCGTAACCCAGGTAAGGTATAAGACTTTTATAAATATACACTACTCACCTCAAATTAAAGAAGTTTCTTATCCCAGTTCAAAGTTGAGTTACGTAAAAAAAGAATAAGTAACGTGGGTGTTTACGAAGTAAAGCAGAGGTATGAACAAGCTTAATTGCGTAAAACCATCGTCCGATTCTGTGCATCACAATAGCAGGAGACACAAGACAAAACTTAAGGACCAACCCTCTCATGTTCTTGTTTAACATAAGTAGTCCAAGGATTGACGTTTAAATATAATTGGCACTGCGAATTAATTCGGGAACATTATTTTGAATTTTTATTTCTATCAATCTTTCCTTCAATTTAGAGAAGTTGGGAAGGCGTTGGACAAGATCAGGAAACTTCATGCATTGTACTTGTCTCAACTGAGAGCACCTGCGCATGTGGTTAGTCAGAAAGACGTCGAATGGACCGTCAATGAACTCAGAACCTCGCTGCGATCCGTTGAGTGGGATCTCGAGGATCTTGATGAAACTTTGAATATCCTTTTCATCCTCTGAAACGGAACCTTTCGAAATGTTAGCTAACCTTTTGAGGAGCGACGTGGCATTCTCTACCTTTTAGCTGTTCTGTCGCTGTATTTAAAACAAAAAGTATAAAAAAAAAAAAAACTATACGAGTATATACCCTTGAAAAATTGGTTGAACGATTTGCGCGTCATAAAATGTTCAGTTAAATCTATGAGACATGCTCTATCCTGCTTCAGTCGTCTAGAAAATGACGCAGACGATGGATTGTACGTGTGTATTGAGAAAGAAACAAATCTAAGAAAGTACTCATAAGTACGGTAACATGAACGGAAGGCTGACATCTTATGCGTCGGTTCCGCGGAATCTTCTGTCGGTCCAGGTTTTTCATCCTCAAGGTTGGAACCAGAGACTTCCTAGCAGGTCCGTACTTTTATTTTATTTGCTATAAAAATCTCGTGTATCTATGTTCAAATAAATACCACCTTGAAAATTTGCATTTGCGAGAGCAGGGTTCTTAACTTGAGGGCTGTGAAGTTCTTTCCTTTCGGTTAGAACGTCATATGTCGGTCATTTTAAGAAGGGCTCTTGGAAGAGTTGCACGTTTGAAAAAAAAACCGAATCAGAGTTGGAAATGGTTCGGATAAAAACGACAATCAAACAATTTCGAATTTCAATGTGAAGCGTATTTGTGAATTGGGTTTAATCGTGTAAACGTGTGTGTTCTTGAACAATTTTTCTTCGGGTTTTGGGTCTTGGTACCCGGGATATGATACGCAAACGCTGCCATGTCTTGAAAATCCGACTCACAAGACGAAATTGTTTCACTTGACGAATATATGGGGCCAACAAAATTCAAATTTTAGCAAGTTTTGAGCTTAAGCCTGATAATTTAAGAAAAATCCAAGAAAGTGCAAATAGGCAAGCATAGCTTTCCCGCTTCTTATCTTTTAAATTCACAACAGATGGAAAGTTGAGTGCACAAGCTAGCCAGGGGTATTTAAATATAATACTGTACTGTACTAATCAATTTTAGGTTGATATTTTTGTGCTGAAAACGACGAAAAAAGGCAACATTTTACAGGCTCATTGTGTTACTGTATTTACTCGAGTACCATTCGCCCTCGAATAAGGCGCGCACTTGGAAATTTTGCTAAAATCTTAACCCCAAGTAAGACGTGGACCCAAATTTTTTGTGACTCTAAGTCTAAAACCACAAAATTTCGAAAGTAAAAACAAAAAATTTGACTGTAGGCATGAATTGAACATAAATCTGATCAATTTTCATCTTTTTCAGTTAAAAAATGTTTTGTTAAATTTGTTCCAAATTTCTCCATCATAATGAAGTATAATAAACACATAACTTCCTAAAACTTCTTGAAAAATGTTTACCCGCTTTTGACGCGCACCATTTTTTCAGGGCTGGAATAACGTCGCCAGGACTAACCTCGTCAAGCCGGAATAATGTCGTAGAGATTTAATTTCATCAGGAATATCATTGTCAGGAATAACCTGAATAACCTCGTATTTTTCGAATTTTTTTTGTTGCTGAAATGGAATAAAATTGTCAACATTTTCTTTTTCCTAAAATTGGAACAACCTCGTATGGCAGAAACTGGACTTTCCTTGTAATGAGGAATATGGAATAACCTTGTCCTATGTAGACTGGCCCTTCCTCGTACATCTGGTACAAGCAAGGACTTGGAATTTTAAAAACTTGAATTTCCAAGGTAACAGCTCACTTTTTGACTTTTCACTTTTTTATTCACTTGAAAATTGAATAAAATATCCATGAGTAAAGTTAATCTTTAGACCAGAAAAATATGTATTTATTGTTTTAAGAAATTTTGTTTAAAGAATATTTTATCATGAAATTTTTTCATACAATTCTTTTTTTATCTTGACGAGATAATTCCATTTTTATCTTGACGACAATACTCCAGTTCAGGCATACGAGGTTGTTCCAGTTCTTAAGAAATGACATTTTTCCTTTACCAGTTTACCAGTTTCATCTGGTTTTTTCCAAACGATTATTTTTTTGACGACTTTCAGGATTTTTTGGCAGTACCACGTTAGGCCAGTTATGCAGAAAGGGAAAATTTTTTTTCACGATATTATTCCTGCAGAGGCTGGACGACGATAATCGGGTTTGGAAATTACGACGTAATTCCACCACCCCATTTTTTCTTCTGAAATTTTAGAAAAAAGGTGCACAGGGTACTTGAGTAAATACGGTATTTTTTGAGTGTCTGGAATGAATTGAATGCATTGTTTAGGTATTCTTGATGAAAAAACACGTTTCACGTTACAAAAATTCCGCACGTGAAATGCGTCGAGCAACTGATCATTTTCGTTGGACTGTATATCGTGTGGAACTGCAAACCGGGTGCGTTCAGTTTAGTAGGCTCTCGTTTTTACTGAAGGGAAAATCATTCAGGAGCTAGGCGTGTTCCGGAAGTCTTTCTCATCAAAGTATCGCGAGAACGAAAAAAAAAGAACTGGGTTTATGGGCGTAACTAGAATCGCCAGTGTGCGCCATTGCTCAAGGGCAAGAAGAACCGTTAGGCGGCTCTCGGGATTGCGTTGGGCTTTCGATAGACGCGGACCCGTTTGCCCGTACCCTGTGAGACCCGTTGCTCGAAATTGCGGAGTGACACTGCGATGTCTCTCCGTTTCAACGCCCGTGGCGATAATGAAGACTCTCAAAGAAAAAAGTACATTAATTTCCACTTCTCGAACGTTTAATTTTTTGTTTGCTGCCATCAGAGCTCTCCATTGAACAAAACCTGAACTTCTTTTTCTATTGTAGGTGCTTCGTTACGCTGTAGTTATTTTTTGTCTTTATTAGCGTCTACATTTCTTTTGGATGATTTCTCGGGTAACCTCAGCTGAGAGCTCGCTTTTATTTGCCGTCGATTATCCAATTATTTACTCATTCGGCTACGAAGTCGAATGCGATCCACGTGTTTTTATCTTCAGTTTTTTGAGAACCTTCTCGAAGTAGTCGACTTCGTTTATCATCGATGACCTCGATTGCCTGATTTCGGAATGAAATCGTTTTCAGGACAATCGAGGGAAGTTAATTATGATCGCGAAGGATTATTCCCCCGGGGGTTGCGTCCTGAATACAAAGTATAGGGAGCAGCTGGCTCAGATGTGGATCATGGGATGAAAAATGACGGCCGCTCCTTGCACTTGGTGCCGCCGCCGCCGCGTTTTTCGTTTGGGACGGTTTTGACGAGCCGTCATTTCGCTAAGCGACAGGTCTTCAGTTAGTCTGTAATTAAACTGACGTGGTGGTGTTCATTTATTCCATCCGCATAATTTAGTGTGATGCTCAATTAAAGAACTACGGGCAGAAAGTGTCTGAAGAGTTGCTGCGCTGTGGAAGGATACATTTTCACGTGTGTTCCAAGCCAGGGGGAAAACATGTGCGAAAGTCTTTCAAATTTTTGCTGACTATGTTCAGGCTTTTTTTTTTTTTTTGTGGATGGCTTGTACAGGTGGACTCCCATCTACAACGAAGTTCAAGGGGCCAGAAAAAAATTCGTCGTGGAGAGAATTACGTTAGAGAATATGTATAACTCGGGGNGCCGTCGATTATCCAATTATTTACTCATTCGGCTACGAAGTCGAATGCAATCCACGTGTTTTTATCTTCAGTTTTTTGAGAACCTTCTCGAAGTAGTCGACTTCGTTTATCATCGATGACCTCGATTGCCTGATTTCGGAATGAAATCGTTTTCAGGACAATCGAGGGAAGTTAATTATGATCGCGAAGGATTATTCCCCCGGGGGTTGCGTCCTGAATAAAAAGTATAGGGAGCAGCTGGCTCAGATGTGGATCATGGGATGAAAAATGACGGCCGCTCCTTGCACTTGGTGCCGCCGCCGCGTTTTTCGTTCGGGACGGTTTTGACGAGCCGTCATTTCGCTAAGCGACAGGTCTTCAGTTAGTCTGTAATTAAACTGACGTGGTGGTGTTCATTTATTCCATCCGTATAATGTAGTGTGATGCTCAATTAAAGAACTACGGGCAGAAAGTGTCTGAAGAGTTGCTGCGCTGTGGAAGGATACATTTTCACGTGTTTTCCAAGCAAGGGGGAAAAAATGTGCGAAAGTCTTTCAAATTTTTGCTGACTATGTTCAGGCAATTTTTGTTGTTGATGATGGCTTGTACAGGTGGACTCCCTACAACGAAGTTCAAGGGGCCAGAAAAAAATTCGTCATAGAGAAAATTTCGTTAGAGAATACTGTATATATTCCTCGAAGAAAAAACCCTATGAAACCTTATAAAAAAAACGTTGTGAACAAGGTTTGTCATAGACATAGAGAGTCCTCCTGTATTTTGAAAAACGAAGAGAGCGGTCTACATTATACATACGGTACGTTAGTGAGAGATCAATGCTCATGTACACTCATGAAGTAAATTTAACTTGGGGTGACTTGGTATCGAACAGATTACAATCAATGGTGCCCAACTCAGAAGTGACCATGGGCCACATTGGAAAACTGGAGAACTATGCGGGCCAGCACCATGGAAGAAGCCCTTGAGTTTTCATTAATTTCAAGTAACTGACTCGTTTGCATTTGAAATGCGGCATTCAATTATGCCCTTGAAAAATTGGCATTTTCGGTTGTCATGAGATTGATGAATTTTTGGTTTCACCAAATTTATTTGGTAGGAAACTGTCCAGTAGCTTTACTCTTGTGCTCACACATTTTTTCACAATGCTGTTTTCCTACTGCACCCAATGGGTTTCTTGTATAAATATCTTACTGTACAATACTGTAAAATTTCCTGTGCCGAGTACAGTACATCAGTTATTTTTAAGATTAAAATGAGAAAAGTGCTTCAGCACTGAAAGAATAAAACAAAAATGCCGGAGAATTTTCTTCAAAAATAGCTTATGGAATCATTCATGGAACACATCCTCTCCTTCATACTTACATCTGATTTTTAAAAACCTTCCCATAAGTTTTTCTTCAGTTTCTGACGCACAGGCACATATAAATGCTTCAGCTAAAAAAATTTCTCAAAATTAAAATCCCAAAATTGTCTTCTGTGTTCGGGCTTCAATTGAATCTCTCTCTTGAAAAATACAGTATGCAGTAAATAATTCCAAAACTTTCATGAACGAAGATCAGTCATGAATTCCAGCATACATTTTTGCAGAAAGAATGCATTTGAAAGGTTTGTAGATGCACAGAATGATTTCAAATAGCCCAGAAATGCACTTATAATATGAATGATGTTTCTTGTAGAATTTAGAGAATGGGTCAATGCAAAGAAGCATTAATTCAACCTACGAACACATGGAATGCTCATTACCCTTTTGGAATGGCTAAAGGTAGGATTTGTGTCTGGCAACAATAAGTTCAAGGATTAGAGAATTTTTTATGAAGCTTTTGTTACTCGCAGAGCCATTTGAACTCTCATTTGCATTTTTAAATGATGGCATGCTTTCTGTTCTTGCCATTTAAAAAATTGAGGTACTGTGAACCTCTCCTCTTTCAAGGGATACAATTACATTCAATACACTCGAAACAATGCTTGGGAAAGATTTTAATTCTAAGATTATAAAACAATTCTGTCCTTCAATCTGCAAAGTAGAACCACTGGCATCTCCTATGAATGTATGCTGTTCTAAATGGTATTTCTTGTCAGAAGTAAGCATTGTTAAATTTCCTGAAGCCTGATGTAAGTACTTTAAATTGCTCATTATCCACACTTTTAGCGGTTGCATAATAGTGATCATTATACAGTTGAACCGCTTAGAGTCGAACTTCAGAAAATTCGAGTCAGGGAAACAAGCTTTTGTGTCAACTGTCAGGTAAAAGAAAGATGAATTACAGGAATTGTAATTGGTGATATTCTGATCCTTTCATTGCTTCTTGAATGAGTTTACAGGATGCTGAACTTGGAGGCAAGGGTTAATTTGCCCAATTAGTCTTTTACTTCCTTTCAAAACGAATCATGCTAAGTTTTTTGGTTTTCCCTTTCCTGTGTCAATAAAATTATAGCGAAAAGGTCTCCAGAAAACACGAGAACGCAGGTTTAAGGAGGAAATCCTTTCAGCCAAGTAAGTTTTTAAAGCGTTTTTTTTAAAGGGAATTCTAAGAGAAACTTGAAAAAAATAGACCAAAGGAGGTATGCGACTTTGGGAAATACGAGTTATCGAGGTTCAACTGCACCGATGAATTTCGTGCAATTTTAATCCAATTGACAGGCTAAGCTTTTGAACTTCGTGTTGCCAATCGCCCCGTTATCAATAGCCAGTATCTATCAGTTATTCGCCGTTAGCTTCGACGCGATGAGCTTCTCAATTCCATAGTTTTTTATAGCTATACTGTGAGATGAATCTCATTTACTGCTTTTGAACTGTCTATTCTCCCGGAGAATAGACAGCTTTTATGCCGGGGTTAACCTCTTTTTGCGAGTAGTTTCGGAGCAGAAAGCTTTATGCTGCCACACTGGATTTTTACGTTTATTCATTCTGCTGCTGTAGTTCGATCCCACAGTGAAGTACAGTATCGCGGAGGAGAATTATCTTTGAATAATGAGCGAGGGATTTGAAAAGGGCTTTGAATACTGTGCATGTAAAATATTGTGTACAGATAAGGAATTAGGAAATTACTGACGGGCTGTTCGTGTCTTCGCTTGAGATTTTATTTTTCGGCGTAGGTTGCAGTTCAGGTGCCTTCAAGGACAAGTATGTGGTTGAATGACTTGCATGTCGGTTGTGCCTTCGAGGCATTGCGTGCTGAGGTAACTGGCAAAATCGTGGAGGCGCCTTTTGCTGAAGTTGCTGAATTGTTCAACCTCTGGATTTTCCTGGGGGCTTAGAGCAAAAAGTGACCGCAGAATCGTATTTTTACGAATATCAGAATCGCTGTTCACGATTTGATCTTGGGTTTCGTGCCGCCTTGACTTCGCGTGCAAAAATCGAATTTATTGGGTTGTTAAAATTTCTTTATCAAGCGTTCTTTCTACAGATAGTAACCGTATTCATCCGAGTACCACGTGCTCTCTAGTAAGACGCGCACCGAGGTTTTTCTGTTGAAAATTTTGATAACATTGTACTCCATTTTTATTAACTCTTAAAACAGCAATATTTTAGAAATAAGATCACCCAAATATGAATTCAGGCATGAATTGAACCTGCGCTCAACGAATTTTCATTTGTTCCCATTAAAATAATTTTTCCTTCCAAGTTCCAACTTTTGTCCAAAAATTCCCATTAGAATCAAGCATAATGCACACCTACATTTTTAAAGTTTTTGAGAAATGTATACCCGCCTTGGGAGCACACCACCTTTTCTCTCTCAAATTTGTAAAAAAAAAAATAAAAAAAAGGCATGCGTGGTACACTGGTACTCGAGTGAATATTTTGGTTGTAGCTTGAACTAAAAAGACATGTTTCAGGAAATGAGACAAATCGGCTTAAAATGTCTTTCTCTGAGGAGTCTTTTTTCGAAGTGAAATGGTGGTAAATTTCGTACTAAATGCATTGTACATTTCAATTTGTAGAAAATTGAGAAATTTGAGTCTGTGTTGATGGTTTGTCATAGACATGCATTGCGTTTGAGGAGGTATAGAATCGAAGTCTATAAATTATTTTACTGCCCTGCAGTGCACTTCCTCTGATCTTTAAATATGCGTTCTCGGTAATTATTAAATTTTTATGGCTAAGTCATGACTCAAAAGTTTGTCGCAGAATCGCCAACAACACCTTTTTCGCATTTCCACGAGCTAAAAACAAATGAAAGGTTTTTTTTTTAGAGTTGATGGCGTCCTACGTTTGCGTAAGTATCATGTACTCATTGGAGGTCTGTCCAAAATAAAGTGGTTTTTAATGTTGCAATTCTTGCGGCTCAGAGGGTCTGTCAAAAACTGGCAAAGGAGATGTGAAATACGAATCCTTATTCAAGCTTGGTTTAACTTCGTCAGTCTGCATTTTCTTTCCCGTTGAAATCCAGTCTTGTCCTGTCCAGTCGACTCGTCTGCACATGCTTTTGTATGAAGACGGACAGACTGTCTCTGAACATGATCTTGTGGAGTTGGAAGGTTTCAGATTTCGAAATCCTGGCTCTTTTTTTCCGCATTGATGGATTTTCCCACGAATGACGCTCGTCTCAATTTTTTTATTTCTGTTATTTTAAAATGTTATTGCGACAGTCTTTTGACCGTGACTTGATTCCCAAAATAACAAGTACAGTATGTACTTCAAAACCCTCCCTTTTCAGTACGTGTTTACAAATGCACAGGTTTGGGCTTCTCAAGCCGGTGACAGTTGATTGTCTTCTGGATTAAAATCCTGTGCTTCATTAAAATCCTCCTTTTTTCAAACATGAGTTTGAAATTAAATTAAAAAAAGAACCTTTCTGGAATCAATCACGAATTTTCCGTATTCAGTAAAGTTTTATTATTTGTTCTCTTGCACGTAACTCATCACAAGTTCAAAAAAGCACATTCCTCCATGAATATGAATTGAGTAAATTTCGTCAGAACGACGCCGTTGGAACCAGGAAAATAGTTTTTAATGAAACATTCGTTTTAATCTTTTAAACGAACTGTTTTCAAACTTATGTCTGTTGGACAGGGACCTAAAAACGACTCCGTTGTAATAGAGTATTTGTTATAACGAGATTCAACTGATTTATAATCTAAGTACTGTAGTCTTGTTTCCGTCTATCTCTGGAAAACCTTCACTATGTATTTGAAAAAATAATAATACATGTATTAGGAAGACTTCTGATGAAAAATGATTCCCTCTCGCGGAAATTTTTTGTCAGTACTTTTTGTCGAGGTGCTCTTCTCCCGACACCCTCAAGCCATCTCCAATCACTCAAATAAATTGATGGCAATGTGTCTGAATCTCCTGTAGAATAACCTAAAATGAGGGTTGATCGCGAAATTTTGT